>VZRE01008059.1:0-40907 GCA_013396775.1 Cephalopterus ornatus
TGTCCATTTTCTTCTAGAAACCCTACATGCCAGCGTATTGGAAGGTCTGCCTAGGTCTGAATGAGGCAAGTATGTCTTGAGATGCAAAGTTGTAACTGTTGTTTACTTGCCTTCTAGCTTCATTTTATCTCCAGTTACCTGTCTGCATTCCATGAGGGCTTTGAAAGTCTGAGCAATGAAGAGAGGTCCAAACTAGAAGAAGAAGTGTTGGTAGAAGTTAACAGGTAACTTGTCTTGTACAACTGTCTCAAGTTACTGGTTCAGTGTGAATCCTATACTTATAAGTACCTCCCTAGGAGGAGAAAATTGAGCCAAGAGAGATTGTAAGCTATTTATGTGTGGCAAAGAACAATCTGTCTATTGTAATATTTAGATATGTCATACAAAAAAATGCTGGTGTAGACAAAATACTACTACATGGGGAAGCTAATGGAATTATTTTTGTCATGCTTGAAGAAAAGGTGTGGACATCCCCACACTAGGTAATACTGTTCTAACAGGACATTGAAATAAGGTGTTGTGACTTAGCCGCGTGTCTCAATAAACCTAGTCCTGTAATTTCAGGTTTGCCCTTGCATCGCACTTCTTCTGGGGTCTGTGGTCTATTGTCCAAGCAAAGATCTCGTCCATTGAGTTTGGTTACCTGGTAAGTTCTTTAATCATAATTTCACAAACTAAAAATGCATAATCTAAACCTATGGTACATTATCAGAAAGTAAATGAAATGGCCTCTCATAGCTACTAATATCTTCTAAGTGAGTAAAGATTTTAAAAATCTATTTGTTACTAGTTTGTTCTCTGTCCTTAAGAATGTAAAAAACTTCTGAAATTTTTCCCATTGTTATGTAGGGAGTCTATAGACTTGTGTCAGGCCTTGCAGTGGTGCGTTCTTCTGCAATAAAGCATGCTGTGCAGCAGGGAAGCTAACATGCAGTGAGTGTGAATTTTGAAACTGAGTACTCAAAGTGCACATGAAACAATATATTGATGTTCAGTGTGCAACAGTATCAATGCCAGGTAGCTGCTTGTACTTGAGAGACTGATCAGTCTGACTCTTGATCTGTGTTCGGTGTACTGTAAAATTATATGACTCTCAGGTACATGGAATATCTTGTAGGAACTGTTGCAAGAGCCAGCCTTTTCAGTGAAGTCCTGACCTTTTTAGTACCTGTTTTTTTTCTGACATTTGGGCAGCAGTTAATTGTGTTAGAGTTGAAATAAGATGGAGGAAATTTTAAGAGGCCAGAACACCTCTGTAGAGATTATCCTTCCCAAATAGAGCTAATTAATGCTTTGAGATGATGGATTATGATAGTAACATAGTTAATACTTTCATTATGCTTCCCCTTCCCAAATAAGAAAACTCAGCTCTTTGCTGTATTGAGTGTTAAATGTCCCTTATTTCTCCAGGAATATGCGTTATCGAGATTCGATGCCTACTTTGATCAGAAGAGGAAGCTGAAGGTGTGAATGTGGGAGGAGTGGCCTGTTGGTTACTGTATGAAGAGGGCAGCTGGACAGAACTTTCACTGTGCTTAGGCTACTGAATCTCTAATGAAGGTGTCACTGAATTCCAGTTCCTGGGAATGCAGGTGTACAGTACTGAAGACTATAAAAATGACTTGTTTACAGTTTCGTAAATACTTGGAATGAGGTTGGGAGGCAAAAGTAAAATACAACAGTGCAATATCTTTAAACCTTTTCAATCTAGAAGCTATTTTATATTATGGGAGAAGCTTACAATTAAGTGTCAATACCACATGCATCAGAGCAAACTTACTGTGAGTACATTTGCAGGGGGTGTTGGCATTATGGTTTGTGTCTGTAAGCAGAACAGTTATAAAAGATGATTTGTTCTTCTTAATGAGAAGGAAAAGCGAAGGAGACAACTGCCAAACTGTGAAGTAGGCTTAAAAACTTACTGTGAGGTTAGGTTCCACATGCCCCATGAACACTATCTTCAAAGCTGCTGCTATGTTACACCACTTTAACCAGAAGCAACTAAACACATTGAAGCAGTGTGCTTTAAAGTGTTACTGACACATACATGAATGTTTCTCTTAAGCTAGTGTGCCTGGGAAGTAAAGTATGAATGAGCTTTGAACTGGGCATCCTGAAGGAGTTTGTTTTGAACTGTTCATTCCATGTCCTTCAAGAACATGCTTTAGCCCAGCTTGGTTGTCTCTTAAAATGCTTTGTCCTGCACAGGGGGTTCTGTGGACTGGCAGCACTGGGAAGAGTGCCTTGAATTGCTCTAGCAGCTCCCCAGATAACTGGATTGGCATTGACAATACTGGTAACTGAAGCCTGTCTCTCTTCTTGTGTTGCCACAGTATATGGCTATAAGAAATAGTAGAGCCAAAGACTGTGGAGAACACTTCAGGAAATTGTTCTGCCCATCTAGTCCTTATGTGGCTTGGGAGGTGCTTCTCTTGCACCTTCAATTCTCATCATGTTCCAGCAATTCAGTAAAGTGGAGCATCTTGTGGGGAACAATAACATGTATATTGAAACTTCAGTATAATCTGTGTACATGTCATCTAAAGATTTCTTTAGATTTTTTGGGAGCTTGTTTATTTTGAATGTTACTTGTTTGTGCTTTCTAACACACTGTATTATAAATAAACTTCTAAGTCTACACTTTTTGACTTGTATAGCAAATACTGTTTCAAGCAGCTGAAAAATGTGCAGCATTTCATGTACTGTATAGCATAACTTGTAAAAGCTGTCATTTTATTCTCTTGTATAGAGAATCATTTTCTGAATGTTCAATTATTAATACTTTATAATAAATATAAAGCACTTAAAAACATTTTTATTGGTATTAAGTCTTTGTTATAGCTGCAGAATAAAATAGATGCTGTTTCTGGCCTTAATGCTGGAAGTGCTTCCTTGCAAAGGCAGACTGATACAGGCTCAGTGCTGTGAAATATATCTTCTACTTAAAGGTGTCTCTAGCATTTATTGTCTAACTGAATACTAATAGAAATGTGTTTCAAGCAAGTGATGAAAAGGCTGAACAACAGTTTATAAGTCTGTAGCTGTAGAGGTGGGAAGAGGTTTTTTAGGTTTAAGTATCTGCCCTGTTAACTACCCTCAAAATGAAGGTTAAAGTTACCAGCACATTGAATTTTACTACAATTACTTCTTCTGGTGTGCAAGTATGAATAGCCAAGTAATTTCTCTAGGCTACTGAAGGCTTCATTTAATTTACTGTAAACCCAGTGGAAATGGGTGTGGTAGTGAAAGGTGTGGGAACAAACAGTTCAGAATGATGCTTTGCAGCTAGTTGAAAAGGACTGAAATATGTAGTAGGTGTCTTGATTCTGTGGGAAGCCTTGTTTTTCATTCCAAGGGTAGGTTCAAGTTCTTAAGAAACTCATGGGGAATGCAATGGATAAATCATTTCATGCTTCTGAAAACCAAAAAGGGAAGAAGACTCGGTCACAGTAGTGCAAACTGTAATAACAGGCTTCATTGGAGGCAAAGCCCTCTCTTAGATTTAAGATGGCTCTTGTTAAACAAATCTGGAGAGGAAACTAAAGTTCCTGGGCAAGATGCTTCAGGTAGGTCCCAGAACTGCAGTTGTACATCAGCATTACTACTGAGGTTTCTGAGAGTGAGGGTAAGGAAGGACTCTGGAGGAAAGAAAAGTGTGCTCCAGCTTGTCTTTTGTAATGTAAATTCATTTTAAACAGAATGTGATTCCCCCAAGTGTTGTGTGATACGCTTAGTGGAGACATAGGTAAGTAAAAAATAATGAGCAGAGATGCTTAGTTTCTCCCTGGTAATTTTTTTTCTTTTGTAGATTTGCCTATGACAGGCAGCTTCTTTCAGTTTTCTTGGAGAACTTGCAGTAGACAAACAGGAACTGGAGCACAGCCTTCTGTTATTCATAGTCACAGAATGTTGAAGTGGACTTATAAGCTGATGAAGCAGCTACTGATAAGGGGTGATCAAGATATGAAGTGATGACAAAAGATTGTAGTTTTAGTTGCCTACTAGAGCTAATTTTAGGAAGAATACTGTTAAATTAGAATAGGGCCTTGCTTATGCTAACTTACAGACAGAATATGGTGAGCTTCATAATGAGGATTCTAGCATGAAAAAGAAAACCTTGAAGTCTTGATAAGGAGCCTTGAGGTTTAAGAAGAGAGACCTTGAAGGATGATAAGGAGGTGCTCCTAGAGATGATACCGGTTTTGGGGTAATTGGATGATGCCAGCTCAGCAGTTCTTAGCAAAGGTGAAAAGTTTAGAGCTGAGAAAGACTTGTTACTTCATCCAAAGACCCCCAAAAGAAGACCCCAAGGGGGTGTTCTGAGGTGGAGTTATAGGAGTAATGAAAGTTAATAATTTCCCCTCCCACTTTTCTGGAATTTTCTGACACAACTAATGCATATGTAAGACAATTAATGTATATGTAATATAGCTAATGCATATGTAATGTTATATCACATAAAAGGAGCTGAACAAAGGCAATGGGTGGGCATGAAAGGCTGGATTTATCCCCCGTGCTCCCAGTGCTGTAAACAGATGTACCTGCTTCACTAATCCGTGTGAGTTTTGGGGTTTGTTTCTGCAAGTCACTATTTAAGTGTATTGGCATTTCTAATGGTCTTGTGAAGCCATATTCATAAGACTTGGGACAAACGTAGTTAAGTATTTCTTAGTTTTTTGATCATAACCATTTTGAAATTTTTTTTTCATAAAGGCAGTTTTGAAACTACTGCTTGAGTCAGTTGATTTGTAAATACAATTTGTGCTTGAGCTCTTGAAACTGCTGGGTTTTATTTCCACACTAAATCTTGTCTCTGGACCTACTATTAACTGGTGAAAATGTGGCTTTGTATAAAAGCCAAAAGAACACACCCCCCACACCCCCACAAAAAAAAGTTCCTTTTATTTTTAAAGGAAGGTCTCAGCTGCCCCTTTGAGGTGATTCAGTGGGTAATAGCTATAGCTTAGGGTGTACCCCCATCACTCCCACGGCCATTTATGTAAGAAAAGCCTTGAATGCTCGGACTAAGTGTCCCCACTACACCTCTCTAAGGATCTTACCCTGTGAAATTCAGCTCTCAGTGTAAAGTCCTTCTCTGAAATAAAAAAGAAGTAGGTATTTCTGGGCTGAATTGGATACAATCAACTAGTAAATTAAACATCTTTGATAGTGGTGATGCCACTAAAAAGAATGATGCTATTTTTGGAGTTGCTGTTCTCTAGAGAATTGATTAGGAGAAAGTTTATTTCCAATGTTACCCTCAGGGAACACACTGCAAGGAGAAACAATGGCAAAAAGCAAGAGCAGCTTTTGCTCTCAGTGTAAAGTGACTCTTGGTCTTTCCACCAAATGTACAGGGGTTTGCCATAGTGGGAAGAAGTTGGGATTTACCACTATTTTGACTAGTTACTTTTTGAGAACTGCTGGGTTTTTCACTGCTAGGCTTCTTCAATTACGGGTCAGAAGACCCTGTTCACTAATGGGAAAACTTCACCATGGCTGTTGGGCATTTTTTTGCAGTGGCTTTGAGGTGTGATAGTGTTCTAAAATGCAATTACAAGAAAATATAACTTTGCAAGTCAGCTCCCTTCCTCTGTCTCTCTCAATCTCCTAATGTCAATAAGAATTTCTGCTTTTTCCTTCGTATTAACTTGGCTGAGTTCACACTACAGCTAAAATGAAATGATCTGGGTTTCACTCCTTCAGGTTGATATAATTATTTATCCTAAGGAACTGAAGAATGCGTCCTCTGACTTGTAAAAATGAGAAAATGAGAAAGCGAATAAATTCATTCCCAGGATGAAGAAAGGTGATTGTCCTTAGCCAAAGTGCCAGCACCTCTGAGCCTCTGTATTCTGCTTTTACAACTGCGGTGCTGTGGATTCCTGAGATTTAGTTGATAATTTAAATCACACTGAATCTGCTTGATGCCTCAAGATACCAGTTTGTCTTCTCCACAGAGCACATCAACAAGTCATCACAGCTTTTCAGGGTTAGTAAAATCCAAGTGCAGCAGTCAACAGAACCCGCTGCTGTTTCACCACCACAGTTCAGCTATCCTAGTGCACTAACAGCCAGTGCAGGGAGCTGCCTGCAGCACAGCCCTGCATTCTTTCGGTGCCTTACAGAAAAGCAGGTAAGTAGAGGAAACACTGCTTGCTGTGCCTTAGGAAGACAATAAGGCTTTTAAGAATTCAAATCCTCCCTTGAGAGATTCTTGAGGCAGCTGTGGGTGAGTTCCCTCAGCAGTCGGGCAGGATTGTCTCTGATGCCAGCCTGGGTCTGCCTGAAGCAGCAAATGGAGCATTTCACTGGAGATGAATAAATGGCCATAATGGCTCTGGACTGAAATAAAATACAGCATACAATCACAGGCTCCTGCCAGGAAGCAAAAAGGAGCTTCTGTACTTGGTACCCAGGCAACGAAGCTGATCACTAGTAAACAGGCTACTTGTTTTTTCCTAATGCAAGATTTCCTTTTTATGAATTTCATTTTGAAAGTATGCAGAGCTCCTATTGCCTCAGGATTAAGTGCTATTTTATTATAATTGTATTATAATGTGCAAATATGATATGATTTGTATTTACCAATCTCTTTAAATAGGGATTAGCCAATAAAGTCTGAATGCAGTCTAGTATGTCTTTTATGACTGAGCCCTGCCTTAGGAGAAAGCGTCCTGACCAGAAGCTGGGTTGAGACGTAAAGGGGTGTAGCCCTGAAATGCTTGTCTGAGGAACAGTGCTAGAAAAGGCTGGAGAGCAAATGAAGGGGATAGAGTTTGTTACAGGTCATAGGCAACTCTGGCAGAGCCAGGAACAGAACACAGCACTTGAATTCCACCCCAGTATACTGGACTAAATACCTTCTCAGAAAGCCTTACAAATGCTGCCTCTGCTGCCAGTTCTAAGGAATGTTACTTTTATTCACTGTTCCCTTCTTAGGGAAATAAAATACGACTTGGGAGTCAGCCATCCTTTCTAATTTTCAAAGCCCACAACTTTCAAGGTCCTGTAAAGTCAAGGCTGGCACCTCCTCTAAAGAGCTCTGGCATTCTGTGAGGGCATCCATGAGAAGTTCCCAGCTTCCACCAAGTCGGAAATAGCAGAGTCAAAAGGCACAGCCTTGAACAGAGGTTCTACCAGTTGCCTGTATCTTGCCTTGAGGCAGAGCTCTCCGCACCTAGCAGGACACTCAGCCTCTGGTTGGGTAGAGAAGAAGCACTGCCTGCAATCATCTCAAACTTTTGCTGACCTCTGCTCTGGTGTGTGCCATCTGGAAACTCTGAGAGTTTCCTCTGCCTGTGTTTTTTTTTCTCCCCACCATTGCAATTCCTCCTACAGCCTGTGAGGCAGCTGCTATGGTGTATTTGTCTTGACTATGTGTACTGAATGAGAAGGCATAGCAATTTCTGTGTGAAAAACCCAGATCTTCCATCCTGACTAATCCCACCACAGCCGTGTTCTTGCTGCATCTCACTGAAGCATGATACATTGGAAGTCAGCTGAGAATGAACCTGTTGCAAAAGTAAATAAAGAGAAGTAGGAATGGAAAGCAAGAAGGAACCCTGCTGTAATTACCCAACACAAGGAGTATTAAATAATACAGTAATTTCCTCAGGAAGAGATTATAGAGGATTGTGTGTAATGTCTCAAGTTTAAAGGACTTAAAAAAAATTCACCTTAGAATGAAAGTCTAATTAGAAGGCTGTAAAGACAAATAGTTATTTCTTAAATCCCTCAGTAAAGTTGTTTGGAAAAATACTGGTTTCTCTTTAGGAATAAAATGAATCAAACCATTTACATTAAATTACATTTTGGATGAAGGCTCAAGGCTCAGACTTAGGGTTTTTGAAATTCTCTTTGAGGTCTTTTCATTCCAGTCTGAAAGTGTGAACAATCTAGAGTAAAACGGATGTTTTTCCTAATATCTTACTTTATTTTTCTTTATGACCTCTCCCAACTGATGTTTTTAATATATATATTTGATTGACTTTTTATATATTTTTGCTAGGTTTAATTATAATTATGCAGGCTTTTATAAAGTATATATATAAATAGATACTTGTCCACCTGCCAAAGTACTGAGTAACTGACAGGTAATGATGTTTTCTGAGGAGCAGGTGAATGTCATGGTTATGATCCTTTCTACTGTTCATTTTAATCAAAAGAAGACAAAATAAGGACTATTAAATCATACCTAAGCACCAGTTTCCCTGGCTGCATGCTTCAACTCTGTTATATGTGAAACCACAGTTTGTGTCGCAATTCGTGTTCTCACTTCCCAAGAAAATAAAGACACAAAACCAGGAAGCAATGGAAGAGAAAACAAAACCAGAGACACTGTAAATAGCAGCTGTACAAATGCCCTTGTTGTGCAAGTCACTGGTTCTCACTGGGCATCTTCAGAGCCTTGCTCTGCCATGGCCCCTCTGGGCCGCAATGGGTTGATGCTCAGTGCCAGAGCCAGGTGGCAACATGGCAGCATGGATCTTCCAGGGAAGCTGCTTCCCGATCTCCAGCTCACCTTGCTTCTGCCTTTGCCTGGCTGCTTCATGGCTTGCAGCCTCCCAGGCTTTGAGCTTTGCACTGTGTAAGAGCTGGCAACAGAAGGGAGTGGTTTCAAATGAACCTGTGATTCTGGACTGGGGATATCGAGCAAAGATCCTCCAGGCAGGAGTGCCCCGAGGAAGAGGACGCCAGCATCCTCACTGTCTTCAAACACCCAAATGAGGCTTCTTGCTTTCACTTCCAGTTAGATGTAGTAATACAGCATCCACAAGGAACTGACAAAATTATAGTCTTCCACTGAAATATTTATAGTTGCAAAGAGTTTCTACCTCATATCTTGGACTTCCTGGTAATGTTTCACTTTTATCTTAACCTGTGGGAGAGACTTGAGCTTTTAGAATTCATCTGTGAATTAAATCTCTGGATACAGCTTTTTCAGTTGGACTCACCTCCACTTCCAGTATGGGTTTGTATTAGGCACACATTTTAGCACCCCTGCCTTTGGCATAACAAGCAGTTTCACCCTACCTTGAGGACCTTATGTTCTTCCGTCAAGTCTTGGACTTCCCACATTGAGTCTAAGTCATCTTTGAACAGTGAAATATGCCAGAAATCTTGGCAGGGATTTGACCATATCTGTAAGGTAATTATTTTCTGTTCTCACTGAATATTTTGCTCTAGGAATAACCTTAGCTCCAGTGTACTTGTGCATCATGGATTACTTGAGCGGTAGGACAGTGTTAACCTGGCATCATGCATCTGTTGAACAACCTTTGTTTTGGAAAGCTGCTAGTGTTGCATCACTGTATAGTCTCTGGCAAAACTGAGGCGCTCTGTGAGTACAAGAGTGCTAACCTCTGAGAAGCGTAATATGTTGATGTGTTTGGCTCAAGATACATGAGTACAGTTGCAAAAGCACTGGGCAGGAGATGTAGGAGTCACGGGTTTCTCCACTGTGTCAATCTGACACAGCTGAAGCAGCTGTGGATGATGGTGCTTAAAAAAGCTATTTCACTAATGGGTGCCCACCAGAACCTGGTCTAAGAGAGTAGGACTCAGGATCTAGTGAAGCTTGAAGTTTCTACTTGGTTTATTCTCTTATTGGAGCTGGAGTTCAGTGGGTCAATAGCTTATTTACACATTTTTGTCCCAGAAATTGCAACATAACGTTGCCTATCCTGACTCTGATCCTTTCTCAGGGGAAGCTTTGGGCTTAAGCTCTGCCCACACTTCATAGTTGCTTTCAGGTCACAGGAAGTGAATTCAGTGGTTTTCCCTGAAGAATGAGGGCCTGAGCCACAGGAGTAGGCAGTTCATGTAAAGGCCAGATGCTCTTTGTGTAGGATTTCTAATCCCACCACAGAAGGCAAGCATGTCACTCAGAAAGGGAAAAGTTATTTTAATAGAGCTTTCTTCTCAAGCCTTAGCTAAATTACGGATTTCTTGGTTTAATCTTTACCTGCCACCAATACAAAGCTGATATATGCTGATCACTTGTTCTCAATGTATCCGTATTTTTATTACATCAGGGTTTCTATGAAGACTGCAGGCACTGACAAGTTACTGAAATGCCGTTCATCCCTGCCTCCTCTTTCTAGAAGAAAGTTATTTGGATACTGCCTTCAGGTGTAGGGAAAGGACTGCACAAGCTCTGCAAACAGATAATAAAAGACAGAGAATATTTTTGGCCAAGTAACACAAATCTGTTCTCCATACGTATCCCATGGGCTTGGTTGCAGATTTTGCCTTTTTTTTTTTTTTTTTTGTATTTTGCATGCCCATTTTCCCCCTCTGCTGCTGGAAACCCTGTGAACTTTCAGTTGATGGCACCAGTTTGTTTGCAGAGCTGGCTTGATGTACCCTGTGTACACACATACACAGACACTAAAAAAACCCCTCTCTTTCCAGGCCATTCAGTACCTGGATGACCTTCTCAGCAACCGCTTTTGACTTCAGTCTTTGAAAGCAAATATTCTGTTTGTGTGGAGGGAGCATGGCCAACTGGAGTCAGAGTGTTTGTGGGGCAGCTGATAAAGGTGCTGGGCCGACAATGGGAGATGATCAGCCCCTGGGGCAGTGTCCTGGCAAGGCAAACCATCAGAATGACTTCTGTGCTTCCAGTTCTCACTGGTTCCCCTGTCCTCTACCTTCAGAAAATCAAAGTAAGCTCTGCCTTCCAAGGTCACATTTTGGTTTCATTTGTTTAATACGGTGTAGCTGTTTGGCACTTGCACAAGGCCATCTGAACTTCTGAATCCGTAACAAAAAACCAAAACAACAAACAAACAAACAAAGAAAAAATAAAAATAAACAGATTGTGGATGTCATGATTAAAAACTTTGTGAGTTTTTCTAAGCCCAGTTGCTTATTTTGGGGCTGACCTGAACCTTCCCTCCTGCATGTAAAATCGTGGTGAGGGCAGATCTGAAAACCACCTGAACTTGAGAACTGCTCAGCAGTCTCTGGATGCTTTTGAGTAAAATGGGAACATAAGAGGAATCCAGGTGAGAAACCTCTTTTTAAGTTATAAAGAGACCAACCCTAAGTCCTCATGGGATGTATAGTCAGAATTCAATCTGTCCTTGCTTCAGAGCAGTAGCTGGCAGGGGGAACATCCTCAGGAGATGGAAGAAATGGGCTGTCAGTGGTCCCTGCTCCCTGCCCTCCCAGACACTCTGGAGCTGTGATGCATCTTGATGGCCTTTAACAACACCTCCATCTAAACCCCTGCTCTCTAAACTGCAGAGGAATCACATATTTAATGGTTAATGATTAAGGTGTTCTTCTGGGAGCCGTGACTTTGCTTGGAGGCATTGGTTTGTTCATTAACACACGTTTAAAACCAGATGTCAAGGACATTCCCCAGAAGGCACATGTTTAGTGTGGTTTTGACCCAAAAACATAAATCTCTGCTTCTCTTAGGGGAGGAACAGTTTCACTTCCAGTGAGTGAGAATAGCAAGTTTGCAGACTGTGTGCTGAGGACACCTTCTCAAATTCCCACAATGCATCACTCAGGAAGATGGCTCGATACAACACAGGGCTATGGAAAAGACCAGGATGGTGAGAGAGACATCTCCAAAACATCAGCCCCAAACACCCCTGAGTCCCCATGCAGAAAGCCTTAACAAAAAGGGCAAAAAGGTACCATTTCCATATTAAACAAGCTGGAGACTGACATAACAGGGCCTAATCTTAAATAAACAAAGAGAAACTATTACCTGAATTGGGCAACAATCTGAGGCCCCAGCAGCGTAGTTATTTCTAAAAATTTCTGTTTCTAAACCCTGTATACAGACAGGGCATGCTGCAGTCTTTACCTGCTGAATTACTTCCAGGTCTTTTCTTATCAATATTTCTTAATGCTCACCGAAATGTGAGCATTTCCAACTGCCAGTCTTGCTTAACTAAAGGGAAAAAAAAAAAAAGAAGTGTTAGATTGCTGCCTTCAAAAATAAGGATCCAAGAAGCATTTGCAGGCTTCTTTTGAGTGAGAGTAAGAGAAATTAAAAATGCAGTCAGATGCCCAAATATGCCACCCTGGTGAGGCTTGAGTTTTCCAGGCTCTAGTCAGGCTTCAAGGAAATTGGATACCTTTAAGATTGGGTCTTTAACTGCTGTAGCACCAAAAAACACACAGAAGATTTAATTTTTTTCTCTCACTCTTGCCCAGTTGTCTTTGTATGGCAAACCTTCCCTGTAGCACCAGGGCTGGCTTCAGGAGAGGGCAACGGAAGGGTTCATTCCCAAAGTTCTTTGGGCCATGGGCTGAGTGAACCAGTGTCTTTCTCTCTCTTCAAAGTACCAAGTGAAGTCTGTGCTTGGCCGGATCCCTGGTACACAAAGGAGACCTCTCCCTGCAGTCTCACTTGGTTTGCCACAACATTTCCTCCTTTTGCTTACAGTGCTTCTTCCTCTCCCAGCCTCAGATCCCACACATGTATTTTGTTTCTAGTGTAGTTTTTCCTGCCGTGTTGTTATCCCCTTTGTGAGTGAGATATTGCTCAAGTGAGAAGCTGAAGGGCGTGTGCATTCAGTTCAGGAATTCCTGCCCTCTGGACAGAGGACATGTTGCATTTGTTGTCTGACCTCCACGTGCTGCCTGCAGCCAGAAAGTGCCACGAAGAGGTGTCTGGAGGGGTGGCAGCAGTCAGGGTCCTGGGCTTCCCCAACATCAGCTGGAAAAGGAAGCTGCTGGGAGCCAGCATGAGATCCTGGTATTTGCTGGGACAGAAAACCAGGCTCAGCTTACAGGGGGATGACTGTGAGGCACCAGCAGATTCTCAGCAGAGAAAAGTCAAGCCTCAGCTCTCATCAGCTTTCACACTGCCAGGTATGCAGGGAGACAGGGCTACAGACAAAGCAAGGTGGACCAAACACATTGCCTTTGGTCCCTGCACCAAATTCTAGAGGCATAAGGAACTCAGACTTCTCTTTCTCCAAAGGATGCAATTGCCTTTTATCCCTGCTTCACTCTCCCAAACTCCTGTGGTTTTTTTTTAAATAAAACCTCTTTGTAACCCAGGATTGCAAACATTATGCTACTATCAGGTGGCAACTTTTATCATTTCTGCTACAGCCACAGGGTGGTTAGATAAGACAGTCTCCTGAAAGGCTCCTTGGTGAGAAACTTGTCTTATAGGGAGTTCAGCTGCACTCCCATGTGGAGTAAAGCCTCTGTTTGTGACTAATGAGCAATACCAGGGCTCTGTATGTTTAAATTCTCTTCCTTCTTTTGTAACAGGCTTTCTATGTGAGTTCGGTCAATGCCCTTATCTCTTGGATAAAATAATATTCACCTCTCAGCTAGTTTGTTGGAAAAGTTAAATCAGTCATGAAGCCTCTTAGCTTCAGTGATGAAAGCCTTGGAAAAGGAGATAAGTGGTGTGTGGGAAGCAGATGCTTATCTAGATCCAAGCAGACCTCGGAGGCTCATGGGTCAGGCTGATGCTGCTGTTGTGTTTTCCAGGGGAACAAACTGCTCCTCCTTTGAATGGCTGTTGTCTTGGTGATGCTGTCGTGGGCCCTGTGAGAGCTGACACAGTGACACAGAGATGACACCTGGTCCCCTGCCAGCTCCGTGCAGTTTGTTTTTTTAAACACATATTTGCATTTTGTTTATGTGGGGTAAATACAGGGGGAAGGAAGTATGATTTATGACTGCTGGCTGTTGGTACAACCCTCTGCTTTGCTTGACAGAATGGGGGCTGTGACTGCCACCACTTGATGGAACTGGATGAGGCCCATACGGCAGTGGTGTGTCATCAGATGAGGAAGCAGTCATGGAGCTGTCCCAAGCACACACTTCTTCTGTCCTTGCAAGCAGAAAAGAATCCCAAAATACGCAGAAGAGCTCGCAGAGGGATCATTTCCCCATGCAGAGCATGTGAGTGGTGTATGAGGATACGCAGTTGCGTGTGGGTGGACACAGCCAGGGGTGCTTTCTGACTCCCTGCTTTTGACCTCCCGCTGGATGTGATGGTTTAGTCTTGTTCTGGGACTCCAGTTTGGGTGGAAGGTGTTGCCCAGCATCAGGCCCTGTGTGTTGAAGCTAAGGTTTGGGCAAGATCCTTGGGATTTCTGAAGGAGTGGGGCTCCATTGGTGGTGCTGGGGAGGGTTGGTAGGGACAGCAGCTTCTGTCCAAGGTCATCAGGAACATTCCTGATGAGTGATTGTTCTTATCAGGACTGCTTTGGCCATGTCAGATTAGGAACAATCACATGCTTTACTAGCAACAGCCATTCACGTGCAGGGACGAGGGGCAAGGATGGGGACTGGTGGGTAGGCTGTTACACCTCATTAGCAAACGTGGCTGTACCAGAGCATCATGACAATGATACTCATCCACGAGGCTTAGAATCACCCTGGACTGGTTTTTTCAAGTCAACATTAAGGAAGAAGCACCATCCAGATCTGGCTCAGCCCTCAGGAGGTTTGGACTGCTCCTGAAGATGCCCAGCCCTGCCAGGGAGGGTAGCTGGGAGTCCGGAGGCAGGCAAGCAGGATAAGTCTCAGCATTTTTGGCTCCTTCCCATGACAGCCCATCGCAAATTGGCACTTCGAAAGATCCCCATTCTCCGCCCCAGCAGCTGCCGCTGTCCCCAGGGACATAGCTGCCCAGGCCAGGAGGAGGGCACCCGAGGAGGGCCTGGTGGGGTCACAGGCAGGGACCACTGCTGCCAGCCCAGCTGCTGCACGCAGGGGAGGGAGGACTCACATTCGAGGGAGATTTTGGGTGGCTTTTGTTTACCCAAAGGGCCCATGTAGGGCATGAGGAGCACAGTGGGTAATGACTTTAGGGTCTTGGTGGGAGGGCTGCCAAAGGTCCAGCAGCACTGGGACTGTGGAAATGTCAGGGAAGATGTTGGGGCTTGATGCACAGCGCATGCTTCTGGCAGCTCCCTTGTCTCTTGCTTTCAACTGAGGAGACACGTCTGCAAAGCAGGACTTGCACTGCAGAATGATTGGGTTGCCAGAGAAGAAGAGAGGCAGGTGTCCACTTCCTCCCTTGCCCCAGAAAGCAGGTGCTTAGACAGGAGGAGGGAGGGAAGGGTGGACCTGGGAGGTTTGCCAGGCTCCAGAGCAGCTGGGAGCTCCTGGGGAGGAGACACATGGCACGTGTGGGCAGATTAACAAGCTGAGCTGATCAAAGGCTGCTCAACCCTGCACACGTGTGCCCAGGCCAGCTGCCAGCTCCTCTGAAATGATTTTCCTGGCCAGCAACTGAAGGAAGTTGTGGTTCAATGGGGAAAATCCATGATCATCTTCTTTTTTACTTCTACCAGCTGAGCTTGGTTGTGGACACTCCTGGCTGGGACCAAGTCCTGGATGTCAGAGCTCTCAAAGTGTTCAGTGGCACAGCCTGACTACTTTCAGAGTTCTTCCCACCAGCTGAATGGCAGCATAGCACTGGAAACTGTAGTTTAGGGGACTCAATGCTGAATTGGCTGGACTCCAAAATTTATCTCCAGATACAAACATCAGATCTGCCATAGTCTAGGGAGATTTAACATGAATGTAGAACAAACGTGATCTGAGAACTTTGGTGTCCAGGTGTGTCTGAACTGGATGTGTTGCTTCCAGTCCACTTACAGGGTGTTCTGCCATGGTGTCTCAGTTTGAGATGATTTACGGGGCAGAGACCTCAGGCAGAAGTCTCCTCCCTTGGATTCAATCCCAGGCACCCCCAAACTAGTCACACACAGCCAACAACCAAGACGAGCAATTGTACAGGAATGAACCTCCAATTTCTGTTAATAGCTCCAAACCTAAAGCTGCCAGAGGCTAATTATAGAAGCTCTGAGACTTTGAGTAAAATTATCTTAATAGTTTAACTACATAAATACACTGACTCATTATATCAAGGGTGGAATAACTGTTTCCTGAGCAGTGTGTTCACCTGTAAGCCAGAAGCTGACTTCTCCACATACTTGCCTTGGGGTGGGAAAATCCGCACGAGAAAGAAATGAAGGTTTGATAGCACTTTGCTCCAGTTATGTTTTTATGGTAGTGTTTGCAAAGTTATTTGCCCACCTGTCTGTAATTCTATACTTATTTATTTAAATTTTTTATAAAAACATAATAATACATATTTATATAGAAATCCTATGTATTTATTATATATAAGCCACCTTTTTCTCCCTCAACTCAGTATCACTTGGCTGCATCTGGAGTCAGATCTTTTGTCTACGTGTGCTCACATGAAGGCAGCACACCAATGGACCTGATCAACTTCAACTGAAATTCTATGTATGGGTTTGGGAGAGAAAAATTGTCTGCTATAGAAGACATGAGTAAGTGGCATATCCCCAAAGAGGCAAGAGAAAGCCTCTGCCCCAGGTGCTGTGGCAGTGAAGGTGGCAGGCATCAAGGAATGCTGCTGCTTCTGTGTTTGGACAGCTTTGGAGATTGAAGCCCAGAAGGGCTGAAAGTAGTCGTGAATAAAAGAAAGGAGACCCCAAAGACAACCAAACCATGCATGGCCTCTGCAGGGAGGGAAGGACTGAGGATGACAAAAACAGGGATTCCTTTCTGTTACGTCCTTGCAGCACTGCAATCCTGTTTGTCTGGAGAGCTTCCATCACCCAGCACTATAATGTCCACCTCCTGCAAGCATCCTTGAGTTGCCACATGCTCCCAATCACCCTGCCTGGGCTTTGCACCTCAGACAGCTGAATTTTGGGCTCTGCAGGACACCTCATCCCAACTTGCACCTTGCCGCCAGTCTGCAGCGCACCACAGCCTTCCTCCCGTCTTCCTTGTCCAAACTTCCTCCTTTTCGCCTTCTCAGGACCAGGGAGCCAGACCTGTGGTGCAACCCAAGACATTCTGTATGGTAAGCAAATCTGAGAGGAACTGTGCAAAGATGGGGATGGCTGCAGGAGCACCCATTTCAACACAGCACCTCTTCCTCCCTCCCCTTTTCTACTGACCTCCTCTCACTTGCTTCTCACACCAACGTAAGCCTTTGTGATCTTAATTACTTTTTTATTTTTGTAATACTCTACGCAAAATCCATCCATGCATTTAACAGATTTTGTGGCAGGTGAGACCTTACATGTCTTGTGACTGGGGCGGAGTGGCATAATTTTTAAGCAGTGCTACTAAGAAAAACCGTCAACCAAAGGAAAACTGGAGTTCCAACCCATACCTGCCTGCAGGCAAATCAGAGGATAGTTTTTACATGAGGGAATTTGCCACTTTGAAAGCCTAGGAAATCAGTCACAAGACAAATTGGGAGTATAGGAAATGATAAATGGGTCTATCTTATCACATCAGGACAGTGAAACAGGTGAAAGGAAACTTCAAGCTGTGAAAATCTATTTTTCTTTAATTTATTTTCCCCTACAACACGCAATGAACATGGACCAGAAATTCCCAAAGGCAAAAATACATCAAGATTAAGAGAAAGACTAAATAGATATGGACAGCAAGAATATCTAGATTCATTAGAATTAATGACAGTAGAAATGTCAGCAGGTAGATTAAATTCCCTGCTTCAGGGTGCAGAAAACATTAGATCCAGCTGGAGAGGGGAGAAGAATGGTGGGGAGGCAGATCCAGCTTCATCCCTCCTTGCACACCCATCATGGTTCCTGCAGCAGGATGATGTGAGATAGGCAAGCATCTGATGTGTCTCACACTGGTGTTCCCTGTGTTCGGACATGGAGACAGGGCAGAGTGCCACAGCCATGGTCACCTTAGTGTTGCTGGGTTCTTGCTCTGCCAGTGCAGCAGCAACCCTCCTGGGTGTTGGGAGCAGCACCCTTCCCTGGAGAGAGATGTCGCTTCCCACGCATCACAAGAAGTTGCCTCTGCACAGTGGTGAGGGATGAGACATCACCTTTGTGCCTGCAGTGTGGGGAGAGGTGCTTGTGTTCAGTTTGGGGATGGCTGTAGTGCTAATGAAAGCATCTCGCTGGTATCTCAGAGCAGAGATGGCTGATACCTCCCCATTACCAACCTGTCTCATCCAAGGACAGTAGCACTCACCCCAAGACAGTTTCTCTCCAATAGCCCCAAAGACTCTGCTTTCACTCTTTCTGTAACCAATCTGGAAGTCCTAATAAGCCAGGCCTGGGAGGCTACTAGGGAAAAAATGCTGATGGCTTTCTGAGGTGCTGGAGAGGATCTTAATACAAATTCAAGCTCCCAGCTACATTTCTTCTTTGAGCTTAGACAAATCAATAAACCTTTTAGTGCTTTTTTATCTTCTATTGTGCATCCATACGAACCACAGCTGAACCTCATTCAAGAGGAGCTACCTGCCATTAGGGCCTGTTTCCACATGTTTCCACCTGCAGACATGAGCTTTAGGAGGAGTCAGGATTGGGCTCTTATGATAGCAGAGGCGGCCCACATCAAGAAGTAAAATGCAGATGCTTTCTTTCAGTGGTATCACCTGAAAAATCTCTTCTACTATGCTTCCACCTCTGCTTCCACCCTACTGCTCTTGGACATCTCCCTACTGGTACATAAAAGCAGCATTACCTATCCCCTTTCTCAGACCAGCTTGAACAGGCTGCATGGAGGCCATGACCCCTCTGACCTTGCCAAGTCCTGCCCTTCCTCCATGCAAGGTTTGCTCCCTGCCAGGGCTGGCTGGAGCAGCAGGAGTGCTGGAATCCCCTTGTACAAGGGCATGTGCTCCACCAGCTGCCCACACTTGCCTCATGGCAGCTTGGGGTTGTCGCTGCAGGTGCTCACACATGGCTTCAGTCCCCTCTTTGTGTCCCCCCTCCAATGGCTCTTTCTCCAGCATGTGGCCATTTCCCACATCTGGTCTAAGCTCCCCAGCTCTCTGCTTGCTACCCCTGGAAAAGTGAGTGGTCAAATCAAGAGGGCTTTGAAATAATGAGCAACTGAAGGCTTGTCAAGGAACATGAGATCTGTAGCAACACATGGGAATCACCATTCAGGTTCAGAACTGCTAGTCCACAAATGCCTTTAGGTGCAGCAATGGCTTGCTGCTCCTGGGAGGAGCAAAACATGCCAGAGACCAGTAAAGGATTATGTGGTCCTGAGAAAGCCATCTATCTCTGGCTGGTTACACCTTTAGCTAACACCTTGAGACCTGTGAATTTGTACCAGCTCTGGAGTACCAGTTTGTCTTTATCCTGCTGTTCTTGCAATTTCAGATTTCTGAGTGATCCATTTCCCTCTGCCTCTAGCTGAGCTCCTGGACACAAGGGTATAATGTGGAAAGGGATTCAAAGTACAAAGAATTCAGCTTCATGTGCTTTCTTACTTCTGGCCCATGGTATCTGCAGATCATTTGCAGGGAATAGTTGGTTGGAAAATGACCTGTCTGCTGTGCATTTCACCAGTGATGTCTTCTCTGCTGTCCCTTCAGCATACATTTCAAATCCGTCCCAATCTAGAAGATGCCTCACAGTTATCTGATCCCAAGGCATGGTGTAAATTTAAAATCCTGGGTATTCACAGGTAAATCTGCAGAATTACTTCTGCAGCCAGACCCAAACTAGCTCTAAAGGGGGTTAGTCAGGAGCAGCCAAAAGTGAGTAACGAGGATTTAGGGAAAAGAGGCCAACAGTAGCTGTAGGCTGCTTCTGCTCACCATGTTATCTCCATTAGAGCTACCTCTGCTCTCTCTGCACTGCATGATATCCCTCAGCTCATTAACCTCAGTGCCATGCACTTACCTCAGGACAGTTCCTATGCTGCATCCTGTTGCAGTATTGTGAATCCAAGCACATTTCCACAGGGAATACCTGCGGCAAAGGACAGGAGAATACAGAGCACTGGGAAACAGATTACAGGGAAATCAAATCTCCCTGCCCCCCCCTATCAGTAATGCAGAGCCCAAAAATAAAATGTCCAGTAAATTAATAGGGCACCCATCTGAAAGCTGAAGAGTTTTGGGGGTTCTGGGCTTTCTGATCACTGCTGGTGGTAACTGGCAATCCTGGTCTTCTTTGTGTTGCAAAGGGCCAGCCTCTCAGCTGGCTGTACCCTGAAAGGACCTGGTGATGGACCCACTCTGTTCCACAGAACAGATATCTCCAGAAGCCATTACACATTTTTTCTCTGTCAAGGCACCCTTCTTTATGGCTACTGAGTTAGCACCCTGTCTCACCTCCACCTTCAGGGTGTTTTTCTCTACCTTGGCATCATGCAGAGAGTAAAGTGGTCCCCAAAGTCTGCTCTGCTTCAGTTCTTCACCACTTGTGCCACTCCTGGACCATGCTCTGGAGTCTGGGATGTGGGATGTGGCTTGCCTTAGCAGCTGGACTCAGATAGTAGATTCAGCCCAGCTGTGAATAGGAAGCCCCCAGGTCTTCAAGCCAGTTAAAAGCAGCTCACATCATTCCCTGTGGTAGAGGATGGAGAATTCCAGTGTGTCCTGGGAGTGGGGCAGGAACCCTGAATCACTGCTCATGCTGCAGGAGCATGTCTTGTCCAGCTCAGTTCATAACACCTCCACCTAAGGAAAATGAGGACAAGAGGAAAAGAGAGGTATGGGTCTTTTATAATCTGATAGTGTTGACATTCCCTCCTGTACCTATGATGGTAGCAAGAGAAGAAGGTGTGTTTAGACCTGCTGCCTTTGCAGTGGAGCTCATCAGGGCTTCTGTGGTACAACCATCACCCCTGGCAGGTTGGCTCCCTGGCACAGCATGGGCATCTAGTCCTGGTTCAGACTGTGGGAAGAAAGAGAGGAAAGAGCCTAGACTCACTTGAGAGTCCAACAGCTGAGCTGCAGCATGGAAAGCAAGCACACACTGCTTCCCTCACCCCTGGCCGTGCAGGATGGGCTCTTTCAGACTTTAATCCCCCTCTTGCCACGTTTTTCTTTCTGGCATTGGCTCTTCTCTTAATTAGAGAGGAGCAGCTGCAACCCTCTAATAACCAGTTTGTACTTAGCAGCTGCTGATGGTATTTTGGTGCTATCTCCTCTCTCCTGTTGCTGAGCTGGCTCTCCCCCCTTTCCAGAACTCACTGCCTGGGCTTCCTCCTCCCCAGTGAGCCCTGGCCAGCTGCAGGAAGGTCACCAGGAACTTGAGGAATTAATTTTACTGGAAACCACATCCAGAGAGACACAGGCTGGAGGCGGAGAAGAAACTCGATCTCGTTAGTCATAGGGGAAGGAGAAAGGACAGGAAGGGTTTGAGATTGTTTCTTTTTCAGTGAAAATTTAGGAGACAGGCAAAGGAGAAGCAAGTAGAAGTCAAACTTTTGATCAGGTGAGAGGAGAGTTTTTGCAACAGTTTCCTCAGGAAATGCTCTGCCAGTGTTTTCACTTCCCTCAGCCTCCTACTTCACAAGCTCTGCAGATCTCCTTAACACACAAGGAAACAAAACCCAAGGCCACTGTCACACGCTGTGGTATGTCTCTGCTCTGTTTTGTTTGCAGCCTGAAGAGCTGGAACATCCCAGCAGCCCTATGTGTGAAAGGTCAAAATTTGTATTTGCCATCCAGAACTTACCCAGGCTACTTCTAGTACCCTCTGGGAGGCTGGGGGGCAATGGAGGATGGGCACTGCGTGCACAGGTACTGTGGGTGGGCTGCAATACCTGTAAAAGCACAGCAGTGGGGCCAGCTGCTGACCAGATGTATCAGTACTTTGCTCCCCACTTCCCCATTGCGTGTCTCTGTCACTGTCTAGTCCTGCTATGGAAATAGGGATGAGGGGATGTGTGGCCCTGGTGCACATATGTGAAGAGCTTCTGTTTAAGTCAAAGAGCAATATTTTACATTACACAGACACAAGAAGTGCAATATTTTATATAGAATATACTGTTTTATGTTTTGTTCTATTCTGTTCTAGGTTATTCTATTCTACTTTGCTTCTCCCCCTATTCCTTTCAGATGGAGAGTCTCGTTCTTTGTATATATTCCTGCCACAGGTTTTGGGATATTTTGTTTTGGTTTTTTTCCTACCAGACTGTCACTCAGTCCATTGCTTGATTCTGTGGGGTTTCTGAAAATGATGACATTTGGATATGATTATGAGGGTCTTGGAGTGGGATTTTTATTTGATAGCTTGTGAAAGCCTTTAGAGAGGCTAGAGTTTAAAAACTCCTGAGGATTGTGCCTCTGAAAAGCAGAATGTTTAGGTAGGGTACCCCAAAATTTAGTGCACTGGAGGAAGAAATTGCTGTTGCATGGTCTTACACTCACATTTGCTTTAGCTTGTGCATAGGTATGTCCTGGGTTACTCCAGCTGGAAAAGATCCCAGTTCAATGGCAAATGTTTCTTCCCCCAGCCCCTGAGGCATGGGTAGGAAGACAGTGGATCTTACACTCTCACTCAGGCTCTCTTGCAGCAGGGACATTGTTGTCACCAGCAAGCCCTTGTTAGTGGGACCTGCCAAGAGTCCAGTGTTAACCCTGCCATCATGCAGGTGCTGGCACTGACCACCTGGTGTGAATACCATATGGTTTAGTCTTTCTGGGACAGCCTTGTGACCTGCTTACAATAAAAATGCATCTTGGAGCAGTCTGGCAAGCTGTGTTCAGATGCCTCTTGGGCCTGATGCCTCTGGACAAGAGAGGTGGGATGAGACATGGTCACAGCTTGTGCCCTTGCGCAGCTGAGGAGGGAAGAAGAGTAAGAAGCAACTGGGAAGAGATAATTTATTTTATTTTGTTTCATTTTATCTGTGATCCAGGGGTGTGGTCTCAGCTCACACAACTGCAGAGAGGCTGAAATATTGGATGTCTGTCTTGGGGAAGGGAAATAGTAATTGAGTGAGGGTACGATCTCGTCAGTGAGAGGAATAGCACATTTCTGCCGGTGCAGAGTGGGCTCTCGTGAGGATGGGGGGAGAATTTGTGAGCCAAAGACACTTTCGCGTTACCAACTAGACCAACTAGATAACATTCTAAAGGCAGAGCAGTCTTGCCTGCACCCTTGTAAGGGCAAGAGCGAGCAAGAGAGGGACAGGAGACTCATGCACTGACTGGCTCAGCCTAGAAAAGGCTCCAAACACTGATGGGCAGTGGACACACTCATTTTCAAACTCATTGTCATTCACCCGAGGGAAGTTACTTTTAAGAACCTGCACCTGAATGCTGGGAACATCATTATGTTTCCCTGCAAAACCAAGAGAATCCCCTTCACAATTCCTCCCACGTGCCTAACTCAAACAAAAACCTTCAGAAATGGCATAAAAGCAGGTCATCATACACATGCCACACTGCCACTGATGTGGTAAAACGTGTGTTTGCTGTACTAGAAAAACAAGTTACCACCCTGGTCAGCAAGACAGGAGCCAATATTGGTGAAGCTGGCTCAGAACAGGGCATACATGAGAAGGAACAAGGTTGAGAGGCTGCTGCTTCACTGACTCCAGCAAAACTGTGGAGAGCTGGTGTTTCAGGTGCCTGCTTGGAAAATCCAGCCATCGGGGTCACAGTGAGAGCTGCCCCACATGGAGTTCCCTTGCAGCTCCCAAGAGAGTCCCAGAAGGCATTGGGCAGGACACAAAGGAGAAAGGCTGAGCTTCTAGATGCTTGAGGAGACTAATTATAACCCTTTGCTGCTCTTGATGAAACCAATCCAATATTGATACAAGAAGTCCTCCCAGCTGGGCAAACCCTCAATGATCACAGGATAAACGAGTGGGCAAAGAATATGTGCTTTTCATCTGCTTTTGTTATGCAGTTGTTTTAACTCTTTCTCTATCCAAAGCAATTGGATCTCTTTTTTTTTTCTTTTTCTTTTGACAATTGTGTCCTGTGGCTGTTGGAGCTGAGACTGTAATGGGAAATGTTTGCAAACACTTCGATCTAGATCCATAGTCTCAGCTAATGTCATCCCATACTCTTCCAGGGTTGCCAGGCATAAAATCCAGGAGTCTAAAGAGGCTTTAAACACTTAAAGGCAATGAGCCATCTGAAAAGCAGGAGTGGTTCTCTCAGAAGACGGTGTTAAGTTACATGGAGATTACAGGGGCAAGAGCCGTGGAGGGTGGTGAGAAAGGACATAGAACACCATCCTCCAATGCTTTCCTTTCTCCCTCACCTGGTTTTCACTCCTTATCCCACCTGGGCTTGGATGAATTTCCCTGAGAAGCCTCGAATCAGTACCATTTGGTCTCTCCAGCACTGGAAGCTCTATCTGCTCTCTATCAAGTCATCCAAATCCAGCCAAATTTCTTCCCCAGAGAATTCATTAGCTGACTTGAACCCACCTTGTTGGGATTATAGCTATCTTTGATCCTGCTGTAGTTAGCAGTTATGGCTGCATGCCACGTAGCATGTCTAATCTATATTTGCTTTGCATCCTGTGGCACAGAGGAGGGAACAGATCCCCTGGGAGAAGAAAGCAGCAGCTCCCCACTGCAGTGAGAGACAAACAAAACAGTCTCATTTTCCCTCTTTGTGGGAAGTGCCATGGAGAAAACTCTTTGGTGCTTTATATTCTGATTATCTCCAAGTACAGCCTCACAACTCGGTTTGCGGTTACGGCACACAAGAGATGAGCTGACACATGTAACCCAGCTACCGGGAGCTCAATTAGCTAAGCTGCACCTACAATCAAGGAGGCAGGCAGCGTTTCCCAGACAACTACAATATGGCTTGCAGAGTACTTCTGTATCCAGAAGCAGAGGTGCTTTAATCATCTGCAAAGCATAATTAGGGTCTGAACTAAGTGTCTAAGTGAAGTGTGGAACAAGGCAAAAGCATTTTGGCAAAAAGCGTTTGGGTGGCAAGTGCTGGCAGGGGGTGGTATGCTGAGTCTATTCACTGTCCCGATGGCACACTATGGTTTTTAGGATGTGATAATTACCAGGGAGGTAGGAAACAGTGAGCAGCACCGGAGGATTTGCATGAGTTGCTTGGAGGGTAGCTGTGCAAATGACTGCTGTGCTGGTACCTTATTTCCCTCTGAGGATTATGGACTGCAGTGTGCCAGCCTGGTGGCAGCACAGCCTGTTTTAGGACTTTCTGAGTGTCTGCTCTGGAACATCTTCAAGGGCTTGAGGAACTGCCAACAATTCACCTCTCCCACTGCATACCTGCCTCTAATTGCAAACCAGATAGGCTCTGACAGAATATTGGCCAGTTAAAGTTTCCATCCCCCCAGCTACATGGTTCTGCATCCCATGTGCCTCCAATTTGCCCTCTAGCTTGGAAAGGCTTATCATCTGTGCAGTCATCTGACCCAGCCCACTTTCTTCCTCCTGCTGGGGGCTGTTTCCTCTCGTGGTGGATGCAGCTGGCTTTAGCTGAGAGAGGCAAGATTTACGTCACATATTCATCAAGCTGTCAATTTGTAAGTCCTTGCCAACCTGGGAGTGCACTTGACGGGATAGTGTTTGTGGTGTGAGTGCCAGACAAGTGGGAGAAGTGATGAAAGAGAAGGCTCTGACACTGTGCCCCAGGAGGAGAAATACAAAGATGTCCATGCTCAGCTGTGAGCAGGGGAATGGGTAAAGTAGATCAAAACTCTTCTTACCTTATGAGGAGAGGGGCTTTCCTCATAAGGGTTTGGGTTTTCGGTTTTTTGTTGTTGTTGTTCTTTTCTTTCTTCCTTCCCCTGCCCCCATGTGTTTTCCCCATTACTAAAAGAGATGAAATGAAAAGGAGGTGCTGGGGAGGAAGGGGTGACTGAGGAAATAAGCACACAGAAAGGCAGAGATTTGTTGGAAATGATAATTGAAAATCATAATTTTCTGTGCAAAAGGGGAATTCAGGCAAGAAGTAACTCCCTTTCAGACTTTTTTAGTAGAGTCTTGGGAATGACTCAGATGGCAAGTGCTGTTTTCAAAGTGGGGAGCTGTGTGTGGTTAACTCTTCAAACACAGCTGGCTTGATTTCCCCTTTTCAACTGGAGCACTGAAATTGCTGTTAGCATCACTATTATTTGAAGCTGGTGCCTGGAGCCTTGCTGCGCTGGAGCTCCTTCCCAAAAAGCCCAGGCAGCAAGAGAGTTGTCAGGGATGCCAGGGCAGCTGTGATTTGACGATCTTCCAAAGCAAGTAGGAGGTTTGCTTGGGGTATAAACTGTTTGTAACAACAGCAATGTTTGCTTAACTGCTCTAGCAACATTAACTGGAACACTGTGACCTCCCTGTTTGTGATCATATGCTGTGATGAGTAAAAAGTTAAATTTTTTTTAGAATCCTAAACTACTAGCAGAAAACTGAAGTTTTACCACTCTCTAAACCACTGATGCTGTTACTGAGATCTAAAATACAGATCTGTTTTCTCTGGATTTAAGATCTCTGGGGTGTTTTTTAAAGTTCCAGTATTTGCTTAAACGGGAAGTCATACTTGTATTTCTTGATCTTCTATTTTGGCTGTATAATTCTGTCTTTAAGCTTAATTACACTTAGGTGAAACTCAGCTCTTGATAGTAGAAAGTCAGTATTTACAAACCACTGAACCACGGGGATCCAACCATTTGCCCTGACTGAGACCCAGAATGTGACTGCAATGTCCCAGGAACTGCAAGTGCTCCAGCTGTGATCTTGGTATAATCAAGGCTTTGCCTGCCAGCCTCGCGTCTAGTCCATGTGAAAGGTTTGTGACTCAATTACTGACTACTCCTTTTAGCCTAAAATGGTGACGACCCATGTGTCTAAAATGCAGAAGCAGCAAATTTCTCTCTTTCAACTCTCCTGAGTTCACTGATGTGACAAGGTTTGCCAGGGCTGTGAGTTGGACCGACTAATACATGAATAAAAACAAATGAGTTTTTAGGAGTAGAAATTCTTGCTTGAGTCTTGCTTATGAGTACAAATGTCTCTTGCTACAGTGGCTTTCTCCTGGATCCCAGGATTTATACCTGCTTTTTAGAGCCAAGCATAAGACTTCACGCTGTCCTAAAGCACAGCATGTGTTCTGAGTGCACAGGTTCCTCCCCATCCTGGGGGGACCTGCAGGGCTCTGCCAGGCTGGCCTGGCCTGAGATGCTCATGAGGTGGCAAAATATAGCTCCTGTGGTTTTTCTCGATGAAGCTGGCAGCTGGACATGTGGCATGTGCTGCAGAGACCTTTCCAGATTCTGTCTGTGTTCTTGGAGGAAATGCAGAACCACTCTGGGACCCAAGGCAGGCATGAGGTTTATACCCAGGTGGGAGCACACTGTTGGAGAGGCCATGGCAACAGACCCTTCCCAGTGCTCCTCTGCCTGCAGTGAAGGAGGCGCTTTCCAGGCATTGCAGCAGAGGACAGCAGCACAGCGGTGCCCTGAGCTGCAGTGTGAGGGTAGAGTGCCCCCCCTGGGTAGCCAGCACAGGGGACACTGCAGGGAGTGTGTCCTGCGAATCACGAATCATGAGTGCTGGCTGTAGGCTAGTTTAGCTAGGGTTTGACTTTGGATGATGCAGTCCTTAGCCCATCCTGCACACTAGATGGGGCCAAGGAAGGATTTGCCTGCAAACCACTTCACCTTCAATCTCCCAGACCACAAACTGCTTTGGGAGCAGCCCAGGAGCACGTTTCCCTCTCAGACATCCTTTTCTATCCACCATATCAGGTACTCTCAGAAATCCATTTCTAATATTTGCTGTGTCTTTTTAAAGACCCTGCTTTACATCCAAGCAGATGCTTATTTTTTCTGTCTCCCCCTACTTTTCTCCTTCCCCTCTGCAGCCCTGTCTTTTCCCCCAGCTCAAAATCAATCTGTGCACCTGCACATGCCAAGTCCAAGAGAGACCGTGAACTGAAAAGCCTATCTATGAGCTCTTTAGAATGGATAAGTTTTTATTGATGGGGAAGACCAAAGAAAAAAGGAGTGTTTTTTTAGCATTTTGGGCATCATCAAGAGACATGCCTCAAGGAAAAAACAAATCCTGTCCTTCACACCTGCCTGAAGACACAATTAAACTATTTCACAGGCACAACTTGAGGTTTGTGAAGGCTACTGTAGAAACAATGGTCAAGTATTTTAGGTCAAAGAAAAGCCAGTTACAGCCTCTATGTGATCCATAGATGAGTATCAGAAGTCAACACCCAGAGGATGCTCTCAGGCACATGGTGTGACTCTTGGGGTGTCCTGCACAGGGCCAAGAGTTGGACTCGATGATCCTGATGGGTCCCTTCTAATTCAGCATATTCTGTGAACTTGGGTGTCCAAGCAGGACTTGCAAGTGAATGAAACACCAAGTGACCACTCTAGAAAGAGATGTTGGGGAATGGGATTTTTTTGGCGTTCTTCCTGCAAGCCACCTCAGGGCAATGCCAGGTTTTCCTTCTACATTTTTAAAGCTGTGTTCGTTCGTTTGTGTTTTAGGCATGCAGCAGATGCATTTACCCTTGGAACAGGGTTTATTAAAACTCTAACTGGGTGTGAAAAGTCAGTCAGCATCCCCTGAAAAGTGGAATGTCTTCTAGGCTTGTGGTCTACCTGAGGCCTTGACTAGGACCTTCTGACATATTTCAGTTAGAGACTTACTGAAACCAAACAAGTAAAACAACGTTGTAATTCAGAAGTGATTAGACTGGTCTTAAAGGAGAAATATACAGATATATTTTATTTTTATAAGTAGAAAAATTAAGTATAAAGTTCCTGTAGAACCACTCTTTGCCAGAGAAAAAACACATCAATCATTTAATCATTTCCCATACTAGCAGGAATGCACACAGTATCTTTTGTTTGTAGGAAAATCACTTTTCAAAGGACAGCAATTTTGACATTACACAGCTGAACAGCTGCTCATTTCTTTTTTCTCTAGTGCCCTGACCACCACTGCTTTTCCAATAACTCTTTCAGGGAAAGATGGGGGGAACTCCATTTTAGATTAAAAATACTGGTTTTTTGAGAGCCTTCCCCAGAGACCTATCAAAAGCACCACCCATTAACAATACAGTGGGTAGTTCTCTTGCCTTGAGAAATGAGCTCTCTTTAAAGCCCAACTAATTCATTAGAAGGGATTATAGGATTAAAGAGCTCCTAAAGGCTAGAGACCCACTTCTGTAAGACACTAATTGTTTATTTCAAGGATAGTGATGCTGCAGCTTTCATAAGCCTCAGAGTTAGTACATCCAGAGATGCACAGGAGATCAATCAGCTCCCCAGACACCCACTCAGGGAATCCAAAAATGGTTTAGGTACAAGAAAATTCTCTATTAAGTTAATTAGCTTCACGTATGGAAAGTTCAGATTAAGAAGAGGATGTTGCTTTGACGTTGTTTTGCAGGCAGTCACCACTCATGAAATGATCTTCACTTCAGGCTTGGAGTCTTCCAAGGCTCTCAGTTCATCATCCACTTCAGCACTCCACAAGATGTCATACAGACTACACCAAAACAAAAAGGCAAGCAAGGTTTAGCTAGCATCCTCCTGTTAAAGAGAGAATGATGCACAGATGGCCAGTATGGGAAGACTGTATAACAGGAAGGGCCCCATCTAGGTTTGAGTCTGGCCCAACAGCCAAAAACATGCTTTACAACCCAGAGCCCTATTACTCCCTCACCAGCACCACCTTCTCCTTGCTCTTTGGCCCTGTGGACCAAAGCAGATCAAGGCACTGTGGTCATGTCACTTGGACATGCAGATGACATTTGAATCCCCCCCGGTCACTAGTTGAGGTGCAATTCCCAGAGAGCCAGTGCTTGTGGCCCCCTCCCCACAGTATGCCAGCTCGCCGAGTTCACCACCTTCACCACCTGCAAGGGGGAACACAAGCAGGGCCAAAAACGTCTCTCACATTAACTGCTGCACGTTGCAGCTGGGATTCCTCAAGGCTTCACAGATCTTCCTGATGCCTTCGTCTTCCAGAGGGTTGTAGCTCAGGTCCAGCTCAGTAAGGCTCTGCTTGGTGGTCATGACGGTGGCGAGGGTGGCACAGCAGGCTGCCGTCAGATCGCAGTTACCCAGCCTGCAGAGAGAGCAGGGAGAGGGCAGTGCAGTAACTTTAGGCTCCAGGGACCACCAGCCCACCTCAGACAGCAGGCACAGACATCCCTAGCATGGAGCAGCAATCCCTGTGAAGCTGACAGCTCTGAGATACCAGCAGGGGCTGGCCCATGGTCTCAGCCCAGAGACAGCTGCCCTCATGGCGACTGCTGAACACCTAGAAGTTCTACCTAAAACTTAACAATGTGTGGCTACATGGGTAGAAGGAACCCATAGAAGATATTCCCAACTTCAACGCCACACATCATCTTCTTTTTGGTTTAAAGTGATCATAAATCATCTCTAAACTTTAGTACTATGTGAGTAACTATTTGAGACTTGCAACAATCTCTCTAAAAAGGGCAATTGAGACCTCTCAGTTGAGGAGCTTTAACTGGTCAGCAAACATATCTTTCTGGAAGAGACTTCTAGTCTTACTTATGCCTCCCATGACCCATTGGCTCAACTAGTGAGACTGTAAGACTCGGGCATCTGAGCACAGCTCCGGCTTCAGTCCAGTGGCCTGGAGAAAGCAAGCACTGAGGTGCCCTGAGCATCACGCAGTTCAGAGCTCAGTGTCCACCTGAGAAGGGACAGGTAGATGGAGAAGGCAAATCCCACCACAGGGCTGGAGGTGATGCTCCAGATGGCTTACTCCTATCAGTGAGGCTGTATCAGCACTTGTGCTTGCACCCATAGGGACTATGGGAATAGGGGGCAACAGATGAATTCAGGTAGGCTTTGCACTGCGACTGGCAGGCATGAGAATAAGCACACCACACCTGGACCAGCAGTTCCTCCATTTCAGTGTCCCACCTGAGAGGCCCTGCATGCAAGTTTGGAGAAGGGCACCAGAAGCTTTACAGTGCACAGCTCCCGCAACAAAGCAAGATCAGCCTCCCCACTCTTTGTCCCAGGTACACTGTGCCGGGAACTTTCAGTTCTGCACCTGGGACAGCACCTGTGGACAGCTATGAATGCACTGTCATACAGGTGTCAGCCTGTACTTTCGAGACCATGAGTGACAGAATACATGGAAGCAGCTGTGGCTTCCACTGACTTGCTCCTGGACTAATTAAACATCAGCTTGTGGCATGAATTGTGTCATAATGAACAAAACAAAAAAATACCATGTTAACACCTATTGCTGTCTCTCTCTCTCTCTGCACAGTCTTGGAAGGATAACACAGCAAGAGAGAAGATGACTTCTGAGGGTGCACCTTACCACAGGGACTGGATATTGCAGTTGGGGTGGAGCAGCCCTTCACACAGGAGTTCAACACCTGCATCTCCCAACTTGTTCTCACCCATGTGCAGTACTTTCAGGTGCTTGTTGGTGCTGAGAGCAGAGCTGACAACCTTGCAGCAAGCAGTCGTGAGCCCGCACTCCCTAACCCTGCAAGGCAAAAGTGACATGAGATCTAGAGAGTATCAGGCACCATTCTTCTCTACATTTGCTTAACAGGAGCCCAGACAGTGGGAACAGAGGAATCAGAGTTTTCCCATAATCACTGTACTACCCTCAACCCCCATCTGCTCCATTCTTTCTGAGCAGCACCTCTCCCACTCTTTATATGTGAGATGTCTGTCTCAGAGTGTGCACCTAGGAAAGGCACCTGCCCATAAGCACAGAGACAATCAAAGAGAAAGCACACTGATCTAACAGTCACTCTTGGCTCCACCATGCACTCCTGAGGTTGACTTCCAGGCCTCCAGTGTAGGGGAAGAACCCAGCTGGGGCCGGAGCTGAATGTGCTGAATTTGAAGTAGAAAAGTTCAAGTGTTGCTTGTTCAGTTTCTAAGTGAAAGAACAAATTTCCTCTCCTGGCCACCAGACTGTCCCAGCCTAAAGGGTAACACAGTCAAGAGGAGAGGATGCTGAGAACTGTTTATGTCACCAGAGCTTTCTTTTGGCTGATCAGTGAGAGAGATTAGATCCAGTGGAGAACCTGAGATATCTGATCACAGCACTCAATTTGCTATTACATGAGGCCTTTCAAACTTCAAAAGTCTCTTAGCCGACATTTGTTGCAAAATAAAATATAATAGAAGCTCTACAAGTGATGTTTGGTCTCCTATTAACAGGACTATGGGAGAGATCTTCCAAGTGTCTAAGGGTTTAGAAATACAAATCCTTTTTAAGTCTGTAAGTCTATAAAAACCCTCTTCAACTCTATAAATCCTTTCATTAACAACCAGCACAAGTTGTTTACAGAACCACTGCAACTGACCATCAATCTGGTGGGCATTACTTCACTTACATCTTTCTTCAGTGAAGCCTCCAAAGAAGGCAGTGGATATGTGAAACTTGACAGCAGCTCACCATAGCTCCTGAAGTTTGGATTTGGGATCCTTGAGTGCCTGACACAGCATTTCCATCCCCGAGTCTCTCAGGTTATTGTCTATTAGACTGATCTCTGTGAGGGTCTCTTTTGTACTGATGAGTCTGGAGAGATCTTTACAGCTAGCACTTGTGAGATCACAGTCCCATAACCTGCAGGAAAGAAAAAAACCGTTATTTTCTCCCAAGAATGACTTAGATTAGAAAACAGAATCCTATTTTAGTATTCTGAATTTCTGGTTACATCATCTCATTTTCTTCTATCCTTTAAAAAACTCATTCATGCATCATACCACACAGCTTTCTAGTTACTTTCCAATTGTTGTGGCAAAAGCTGTTTTTAACACTCACACACACAAAAAGAAACATGCAATTCTAGTCGACAGATAATTCAACAGGAAGCCAAGACAACGCCACTGCAAACTTCCATTTGCACTCTTCCCAGAATTTGATCCAAGTGATTTCAGCGTGGCCCTGCTTGCTCATGGTGTCCTCCACCCAGTTTTGAGAAGGAACTAATCTGCAGCTGAGACATTCTTTTTTTCACTGGGGCAGGGGGGTAACTGAGACATTTTCTGCTTAGGAGCGAACCAGCAGCACAACCTTGAAAGCTTGGGGGCTGCACAAGGGATTTAAGAAACCTCTTCCCACCCTTACCACAGCTTCTGGATTCTGCAGTTAGGATGCATCAGTCCTTGGCAAAGCAGAGCCAGCCCGGAGTCCCCGATCTTGTTATCCCCCACAGAGAGATCCATCAGTGATGACTTGTTACTGAGGACAGCGCTAATATCCCGACAGCTGTCGCTGGTTATGCCACAGTTCTCCAGGCTGCATGAAAAAGCACAGTTGGGAGTTGCTGCTCCAGACCCACTGTATTGGATACACTCCAACACGCCTAGTTCAAACTGAGAAGGGTCTATGTGCTGCCTCCTTGCTGCAAACCAGTGCAGCCCAGCTGGGCACTGCTAAATCCTTCAAGGCTCAGAGATGATACAAGTGTCCTAGATGGGCTCTGGGTGAGGCAACACACTGCTCCTGCATTTTATGAGGCTGCAGGGCATTTTTACTGTGACCTACCCATTAATAACCATTAAAGCAAGGATCCTTCTTGCCAAACTCCCTCTTTATATTGATTATCTCTTTTAAGAGGAACTTTTGGCTGTATGACACAGTGAGTCCCCGCTGAGCTAACCCCTGCTGAACCACACGGGTAATATAAAATGAATCATGCTTTTACCCTTCAAGGGCTTTAACCCAGATACAAGGCCAAGTCCAGTACCTCTGTTTTGTAGCAAAAAAGGGCTCTGAATAAGTATGCTCAGCTGGCTAGTAATTCAAAGTTAAGAACTGGAGCCACTGAGGGTACTTGTTCCTCTGCTCTGAGACACTGGCAAGCAGTCCCCCCTTGTAAGTGCTGGTTTAACCTGGGGTACCAAAATCTCTGAAACTGAAAGCCCCACACATTTGTGTACAGCCTCCTGTTACATAAATCCGAGCCTGCAAAAAAATCTGGCCTAAATGTCAAGCATTCCTGACAATAATTTTTACTGTCTTGCAGATGGTATGACTAGCAGCAGGACTGGTTGCAATTAGAGATGTCCAGCTCTTCCTTACTGTAGTAACTCTAGGTTGCAGCTTGCCTCCACCAGTCCCCGGCACAGCTGCTTTACAGCTGTATCTCCCAGAGTGTTGTTGCTCAGGCTGAGTTCCTTCAGGGTGGGCTTGCTTTGCAGAGCAGCATTGAGAGCTTCCACAATATCAGCTGTGAGTTCACAATACTCCAGCCTGCAAGAAGAAGAGAAGTCCAGGCAAAAAAAACAACAGTCTTTACCACGTCTCACAACCTGCAAGAATCAGCTGTGGGCAAAGTGTGTGTTAGCCAGGGCAGAAAAGATGCCAACATGAGTTGAGACCACGCAACGCATAAAGACGGAGATAACCGTAAGAGTTTTTAACAGCATCTCTCTGCTCATTTCAGGAACCATTAATTCTTAAACCAGATCCTAGGGGATCTATTAAACCACTGCACGGGCTGCCTTGGAGCACATGGCTGAGCTCTACACTGCAACACCATCTTGCAGCCTCACCACCAGGCCTTCCCGGCAGGAGCTGGGGGCTGCAAATAGACCTGGGTTCTGCTTAGTCGTAAAACAAGGAGCAAGGGCAGCAGAATCTGATGTTCCCTTGGTGCCTAAGAGGTCCTGCATTTACAGCCACCACTGTGAGGAGGCCTAAACGAAGCCTATGGGAACAGGCACCCAACTCTTACAAACCCACGAGACCCACCAGTGTGAATAAGTGTGACACAATTTCAGGTAAAACAAGAAGAAATCCACATCTGGCAACAAAACTGCTTCTCTCAAGGGAAAGGCAAGCATGACCTATCTGAAGACCAAAAAAGCCCAGTGACTACTTACTGCAGCTTCTGCAGCTTACAGCTGGGGTTCATCATCCCTTGACACAGCACCTTCACTCCAGCAGTTCCCAGTCTGTTGTCACCCACGTGCAGCTCTGTCAGGGACGGCTGTGCGCTGAGGACAGACCGCAGGGTCTCACAGCTGGCACTCGTCAGATTGCAGTTTTGCAGCCTGAAGGAGAGAGGCAACCAGGGTGAGGGAAATGCACCCCCAGAATTACAGACTCTTCTCAGCGAGGTGTATCTGCCAAGGTTTGAGCTTGGAAAGTACACCATGGCACTAACCCTCTAGGAGGTGATATATCCTGGTTAGTGCTGCTGTTTTACAGATGCTAAAATATTCTCTCAGTTTAGTATTATATCTGTACCACGAATAATAGCTCCCATGCTTCCTTCAGCATAATCACTCATACAGCACCTTCAGCAGAATAAAAAAGAAACCACCCCACATGAAGTAGCACCCCAACTGCTTTATAGAAGTGTTTTAATTATCACAAGGCTGATCCCAGAAATAAACCAGTGGCATCTTACGATTTCTTGCCCCCTCCAGAAATGTGACCCAGAGTAGCTAGAAGTCAAAATCTCATCCTACTTGGCTTAAATCCATGGATATCATTTAGACATTTCTTGGTACACTCCAAGAAGGGTCTATGAAGTTGATCCTTCAGCACTCAGGCTTGGAGAAGTAGCACAGGAACTGTGCTAGTATTGCTGTGGGGTATTTATAGACAGATAAGACTCTGTAGCAATGGAGAGATGTCATGCATTGAGGTACTAAGCTTGACTTGTGTTTGTTTGCTCTTTTATTTCCTAAGGAACCTCACTAGAACCTCAAAAATGGACACTTGTATTTCTACAGAACTGAAAAAGCCTAATCCAGGCTGTTACCTGAGCATCTGGAGAAGGATGCATCTGGTGAAGCCTAGGACAACCTCTCTGAAAAATTACTTAAGTCTGCTAGTACAGAGCGCCACAGTTATTTTTTGAAGGCCCATCAGAGAGCTGCAGGCAGTTTGATTAGCTTCACAGACAACTTTCCCTCTATTTGTCTGTGAGTCCTCATTGCAGGGGACACAGAGACTTTGAAGCAGGCATATCTGGTTTAAAAGGCAAATGATTATTACAAGGTAGTGTCCTAGACCCCCTTCACAAGCTGGAGGACTCCAGTATCCTGAAGAAGAGATGCTGGACAGAGAAATCAGCTCCTTGAGGGCTTCCGAGGAGCAGGGGCAGCAGCCATTGGCTCTGACTAAAGCTCCTGCATCAGGGTTGCTGATGGAAGCCCACTAATGCTATAATGCAGTGGGGTGCCTCTATAAAACATGCTGTCCTGAACCAAGCTGGCTCTGCCCAGCTGAGAAGACAAGGCTTGAGACTGCACCAGTCTGACAGAATGCAGAAAGACTGACAGCTCTTGAAAGACCAAAGCTCACAAGAACACTCTTTTGCTTGGCTCCCAGAGAAAGGAGAAAGCAAACTGGACCACATATTGAATGCCATGCTTCCTACTGGCAGAAGAGCAGTTTGAAAGATGCATTTGTGACAATGTCAGGTATGTGCTAATGGCAGAGGAGGGGCCCTTTGTGGTCATCCTTTTGTTTAAGCTAGCCTAAACAGCCAGCTGATAATTCAGCTGCCTAGACTGCAGGAGGATCTAACACTTCTTCTAAAGAAAGTCTCCAGAAAGCCTTTGCATGGCTGGGAAAATCCTACCTATCCTTCCCTGTGTGCTGGAAAATGAAGAGAGGCTGATCTGGGTTCTTCCAATAAATATACCACTTAGATACAAACCGCTGGGGTTTTCCAGCCATCTGACCAAGGTAATGGCTGAAAAGCATTGTCACGGCTCTTATTACCCCCACATACTAGCCTGCCTCGTGATTTTACCTGTGTCTGCAAGCACATGCATTGGTGCATCCGCTCTCTTCCCTTGGGCCTCAGCCTTGACAAACAGCACCTGGGCTAAGCTCCCCTTGAGCTGATAAAAAACCCTACTGTCTGTTCCTGGGAACTAATGCTGTCTAATGAGCTCCTGTTTTTTTAATGAACAGCCCTGGAAACTTATTTTTCTTGCCTGAATAACGACCCAAGTGGAATAAAGTTTCCCTTATCAAAGTTTCAAAGAAAATTACCGATCAGGATGAAAAATTATTATGACTAAAGCCCACTCTCTCATGACCCTATAAACAACAGTCCAAAGTGAGATCCTTTGAGCCTCCTGGACCACAGTGGGCTGCGACCAGAGCATGGCCCCTCAGAGCCAGTGAACTCTGAAGCTTCCTATACTCAGAGGATTGCCTAATGACAACGACGGAGCCTGTGCTGACACCCACTCCCACCTGAGGCTTAATCCTTCACCCGTTAAGAAGATGCTAAGGCATCTGAAGTGGGCACTTCACCAAATTCCAGGGGAATTTTTCACATGTGAGTACCTTGTACTTACTTATTTAGGTCTGCAGGTGTCAAGATGCTACAGCAAATGTACAATGAATGTTGCTCTCCTAGATTCTTAAGTACTTTAGATTTGTAAGGTTAGGCCTGTCAGTTAACTGTTGTGCTACAGTAAATTCAATATGAATATTTTGTTAAATTGTTTAATTTAAGCTATTGATTAAATGCTGTCAAGTTCAAGTGATGTTAAAACCTTTAGGCCTAAACTGTTGGTCAAGTCTGGGGCTCAGGTTAGCAAGGAGATTCCTCTGAACGTTGTGACTCAATAGGAGAGTCTTCTTTATTCCTTTTTATCCTTACCCTTCCCTACCATTATCCTTTCTCCCACCCCATCCTCCATGAAGATAATTTTTGGGTTGACATTGGTTTTAGATTTAGCTTTTTGTTTGCTTTTTCTCTGTATGCTTTAACCATCTAGTAAGTAGTAGAGTGAACCTTGCCAATGAACTTTGTCATGCTTTCACTTTTATATTAAACCTGCTTTTGCCAATACCTTTGCCAGTGATTCAACTGACCTTAAAACACTCATTCACGACAGCATATTAGAGCATGACAAAATGGGACTTTACCATAACTTCTGTAGTCTACAGCTTGGCATCAGCAAACCTTTACACAGGTATTCAACGCCTGCATCTCCCAGTTCATTGTTGTTCAGCTTCAGCTCTGTGAGGGATGGATTTGTATTGATGATGGAAGAGAGATCCTCACAGTTACTGCTGGAGAGATTGCAGTCATCCAACCTGAAAGACATGGAAAGAAGGAGCATTTTAGTCCCCAGAGCTGCTCTGTTCTCCCTGGCTGGAGCATTCCCTTTTAAAGCAAAGCGGGCAATTTAGTTCTCTGCAGTTCTTAGGATGCCTCCATAAGTATGTGCGTGCCCTGTTGGGCGTTGCACGGACCAAAACAAGATGTGCTCTCTGCAGGGCTGCAGTGCAGCTCCCCAAGCTGCACTGGGCTGGGTGGCAGCTCCCCAAGCCTTCCTCCTCCTCTGTGCTGCACAGAAGAGGGCACAAATCATTCAACTTCAGCTGGAGGCTGCGCCTTCATTTAAACAGTGATAGTGGCAAACTGCCTGCCATCTGAAGCCGCGTCTAACCAGAGGCAGCTTACAGGCTGTCAGACTGGTTCTGCACTGAGAACAGCCAAGCTGGATCTTCAGCCAGCCCCAGTGACACCCATAAGCAGTTTGGTCTCCTGTAGGTGAGTCATGCTGGTTTGCACCATCTCCCTCCACCATGAATCTCAGCATACAAATGGTGAATTTGCAGTATGGCAGCAGCTTCTCCCACTGGACATCAGCATTTTTCTAGTTGTTGCTAAATTGATGTGGGTTAACTGAATTGAAAGGAGAGCCAAGGAAAGGATCAGGAACCCAGGACAGGCAGAGAGGCATAGAGAGAAGCAGAAAAGACATGGGGCAAAAGGAAGGTGTCATAAGGAACCCTACAGCCCCAGGCATAGGCACTGTCAGGACTGCCAAAAGTTGCCTGGTCACTTCTCCTTAGATAACAGTATGAAAACTGAGGCTCCACTAAGTTTCTCCTTCCCTCCCTCTGGCAAGAAGACTTGACTCCCAATGGCATTGTGTTCAACACTGATGAACAATCCCTGCTGCAGTCACTTTCATCCACTATATCTGGATCAGCCCAGCCTCTGCACAGGAGACAACCATCCTAGTGCCTTCTGCCACCCAAGGCAGGCCTTGGGAAGCCTAGGCCAGGCCCATGACACTTGCCTGCAGGTCTTTTGCAAAACAAAAGCAAGCCACTTTCAGCCTGGCTGATGTCCTCTGAGGAATTGCTGGCATGATGTGGCCCATCCTCTCCAGCCTGAGCAGGATGATACCAGCCTGTGGGGTATGAATTCCCAACCAGCAGAGGCAAAAGGTTGCAGGAGCAACTCTTCTGGGCCCTGTCCTACACTTTACACCCCAGGAGAGGGTTCCCTCACACGGTTTGCTCAACAAATAAGGTTGGTACTTCTGAAGGTCAAGTGAAGAATTAGAAGCCGATGGCAGGTGGCTTGTGTGTGACTATTAAGCAGGTTACTTGACAGCATCTAAGCTGTAGCCCAAAGAGTGTGCAACCTAATGAGCACACGGTGATGTCTTCCCGTTCCTGAGGCAGAAAAGCAGAATAACCAAAATGGTGGTCAAATATTTAGATAATCACATCACCTAGATGAGGTCTACGGCACACCACAGAATCAGGGCAACATTGCTTCATACCAAATTATGTTTATCTGTTGTTGAAAACCTTTAAATTAATTTAACTTAACTTTCTGGATAAAAATAGGTAGAATCAGTCCTGTTGATGATCAATTTCTAAGTCCTATGTCAAACGGTTCTGAAGGTGAAGAGCACAGGAGAGAAATGCAACAGTTCTTACTCAGAAGAGATGATACACAACTGGTACTACCTGATGGTTTTGCAGGATTTCATTGTAGTCAGAAGTTCAGCCCATCTAGATGGGCTCATCTCCTCACACTGGATGTCAAGCTCCATTTTGACAGTTGAGGAAAGACCTGAAAATTAAAACAAAACAAAACCACCTTTTTTTCTAATTGACTGAGAAGCAACAGCGTTCTTCAACTCCCTCAGCTCTCAGCTATGAGTCACATTGTGCAAAGGGGACAAATAATATTTTCCCAACACTTGTCTGCTGCAAGCACCAGTATAAGCCAGCAAATTGGAATGGTGTTGTTTGGAACTTGTAAAGGCCATTCTCCATGAGGGAAAGAGGAATCCTGGAGAGATATGGAAACAGCCTGTTATCTGAAAGCTGCCTGTGTGAAACTAGGAAGCTTCCCTTCCCTCTTCAAGGCAGCTTAACCAGAACGAGCTTTTTAGAGAACTGGTGTTACTCACTATTGCACTGCTGAGCCACACAGATGCCAAGTTCTACCAGCGTGGCACACCCAACCGACTGTGGAACCTCAAGCTATAATTAAAACTGGGATATTTTTGAGAGAATTACGGTCAATGAGAAAGACGAGCATGAGAACTGCCTGGGCTCAAATTAAAAATCCTGTTAGCTATGTGTCTGTATGCGAGAAGTGGAACCTCGGTGGATGGGAAAAGCGTTCCTTCACAACTTGATTCCAAGGTTCGAAAGGCCACTCTGGTCAGGTAAGTCAAGTATCAGAAGCTGGTAAGGAGGAATTTTTTCGCTCCGCATTCAAACTGCACTTCTGAACTGATGTAAACACAGCCCCTTGCAGAGTAGCTCCAGATAAATGTGCACAATAACACGACAAGGCCAGTAGCTGAGCTCTAGGCTTAGTATGCAATGGATGGGATTAGAAGCTGTGCTGCAGTAGGTGACAAAATGCAGCCTTGGTCTCCTGCTTTGGCCAACATGACTCAGACTACAGGGCATTTGTAAAAGAAATAATTCCCTGAGCTATCACATCGGAATGCGAACTGCAGTTAACCACCGCTTTCCCTCCCAGTTACCTCCTGCTGCCATAGCATCGTGGGTATTCCAAACTCCCTTTTCTCGGAGGCGAGCTCGGCATCAGAGCTCACGTCAGGCCTCGTCCGCAGCAAACCCCTCACCCACGTGGGGAGGAGGCGGGGCTGCGCTCGGGAATTACGCCGGGACCCGGGACACAGCGCCAGCGGGATCATGAGCTCATGGACGAGCTCGGCCTCTGCCCTTCCCAACGCGAGCGCTGCCGGGAACGCCGGCCCACGGCCTCCGTGGGATGGCACCAAGCCCACGTGTCACGGGGTGATGCGGGTCGGAGCGACCCTCGCCCGCGGCGACACGGCAGGGGACGCTCACAGCGCACCCCCCCCGGCACTTGCCCCGTTTTCCCCCAAACCCGGATCGACAAAAGGTTCTCCCCCGACCCCCTCGAGCTCTGCCAGCTTCCTGCG
>VZRE01008059.1:50597-127980 GCA_013396775.1 Cephalopterus ornatus
GACCCGTTAATTTTCCCCTTAGGCTTTTTTTTTTTTTTTTTTTTTTTTTTTCCTTTTTTTTCTGATATGCAGAAAATAGGGAGATGCTTGAGAATAACTTCTGCTGGAAAATCTCACCTTAGATGTAACCAATAGTCTTTCACCAGCTCGGCTTTGCAAAACATGAAGTTGACTCTGTGGAGCTGGAAAATATGTTTCAGGCTGTGTTTTGCATAGATGCTCTCAGATGTGAGGTTTCACCACCTGGGTGTTACATGTGTTTTTCCTGTCACGGGGCAGTCTGTCTCTCTGAATCGTTACGTTGCTGAGAGTAACTGGCAGAGCAAATGCAGGGGCAGGGGGGAAGAGAGGACTGCCTTCAGCCTTGCTTGGTCAACCCTAGCCACAATCCTCCCTCATTTGCACCATGTGTGGTTTAATAACAAGGTTGTATGGCAGCTTTTCTCGCAGCAAAGCCTCCTTTTTTTCTTTTCTTTAGGATTAAAATTGCACCAAAGAATGTGTGTTAAGATGGACTTTGAAACTCAAGGCTTGTCAGTCACACTGGGGTAATTCCAAAGCTTTCCTCTCCTGCCTTTTAATTACAGGAGAGAGGACTTCAGCTCCCACAGTTCAAGCTGTTGTAAGGGCATGTCTGTACTCTGCAAGTCAGTTTTCTCCTTGCTTTTCCATTTCTGTCTTCCACTTGCTTTGGCAGTGCTGTGCTCCTGGGTCTCCATGTCTGGGGCAAACATTGGTCAAGTTTTGGTGAATCTGTTTTCTCCTTGTGCTCCCTCCATGCCAAGATTAGAGAAGTCCCTTTGCAGATGACTGGGAAAAGCCCGCCTAAAGAAGCCTACTGCTGCTCTGTGCAAAGAACAGCCCCCAGAGGTGCTGAAGCTGCAGAGCTATCATTGGAGCTTTGCAGTAGGGTTGATTGCTGTACCCCCTTTGGCTTTCAGCAGCCTGTGATGCTCCCAGTTGTCCATTTTGTTGGGCGGTGCAGGGGTGCTTTAAGTATCCAGTTGATGCCACGCTGCAGATTGCTCAGCATGGCAGTGCAGTAGCTGCTGTGCGATGGAAGGCAGTTTTCTAGAAAGTGCAGGGTAAACTCCTGTGCTGAGGTTAGCGATCTTGGCTGGTTTGCTACAATACGCCTCCCCGTTTTAAGTAGCAGTGGTTATTTCTAAAACAAGTGTTCGGACTGGAGTGCTTGCTCTGATTTTCAGGTGCTTTCCATAGCTGTGTTTTGACACCCACAGTGTGAGGTATCTGTAGAAGGACTGCTGTACACTGGCCTCCCCGAGTGCCGGCCACGCTTGCCGGCTCTGCATCCTGCTGGGTTGGTCCTGCGCGTGCCATCCCCCTCTGTACTGCAGAAGAGCTAAATCGGGGTTAGAAGAAAGCTGGCAAGAAGCCTGGATGTTCCTAGAAAGATATTGATTGCCCTGGACAGTTCGGGGTTGTTTCCTTTGTTTCTCTGGCACTCGTCATGGGGTTGGGCTTGTTAGGGTGGCAGCTCACTGGAGGATGGAGAAACAGTGCCGGTGTTTCGGGCTGAAGGTGGAGTGGAGCCATCCCAGACCACTTCTCTCAAGTGTTAAGTCTGAAGCAGCCTGCCTGGTAATTCCATTAATGGAAGCCTAGTGCCAGAGAGATAAATGTAATTCCAGGGTAAAGCCGACGCTCGGGCTCAAATGGAGAGGATTTGCTGGTTCTCCTGGGTGTACTGCTGTGAGTAATGTACTCCAGTATTACCCACAGATGATGTTTTAAGTCTAGATGTCAGTGCAAAGATTGGGCAGTGATAAAAAATTTTGCTGCTAAATCTGCATGTGAAGAAATCATTATCTCCGGAGCCTAGCAGAGGCAATGGGTTTCAACAGAAATAAAAGTTCCCTGCTTAACTCCTGACATGCTGCATGGCACCAAGCTAAGGAGCCAGCTGACCCAAGTGACAGCTTCCGGGGGCTATAGCCAGAACAAGCTTCCTGTGTATAAGCAATGCAGAGCAGAAATTATATACCCTGTGTGTGTCACATCAGAAAGCTCGCAAGCCCCTCAGAGCTAGCTGCTGCAATTGCAAGTAGCACAAGCTCTTCCACAGTTTTGGATGTGGTCCACGCTTGAATTCAGAGGTTACGGTCCTGGCCACCTGTTTTCTCAGTTTGATTTCTTTTTGATTTGCAGACCACATCTTCCTGTTTGTAGTTGTATAATACCCTTGTGGCACAATCATCAAATCTTTTGTTGAAAAGGAATGGTTAATTGGGCTATTTTTAGCTCTCCTTGTGTCTTGGAACCTGGAAATCAAACACAGGAGCCAGCACCATTCAGCTTTATGCAGAGAAGCTTCCTGTGCTGTAGGCAGCTGCCAAGCGGTTGTGTCCAGCAGGGTGGGAGCTCACAGCACCAGTGAGCCCCAGTGCTCTGGTACTCAAAATTCTAGCAAACAAGATACCTGCCCCCATCTTTTGGAGCTCACTACGGGATATTCCTTGTGGGAGACTACTTGTCATCAGTCCAAAGTGGAGGGGGAAAAAAGGTCCATGAAGAGGAAGCAGGTGCTAGGAATGCTCAGCCACTCACGTACCCCCAATCACTCCAGCTTTCCCCAAGTATCCCTCAGTACAAATTTGATCTCCTTAGGACTTGGTCCCTGCTGGCATCCTCTCAGCAGAATTTAAAGCCAGCTTGCTCAAAAGGCTTGTTTGTTGGTGGATTTAGTAGCTTGCCGATGCCTCCTGTGCTGTAAGAGGTGTGGGGGAGAGTTGTCTGTTGAGCAGAGCGAGGTGCACACTTTGCTGGTGACCTTGCAGCAGCTGAGACAGCCATCCTAAGTCCCCAGCCCGCTCGTGCATCTCTTACTTCTCTTTGCAGGAACTGTGCACGTGTGCCTGCCTTCTTCATGCACATGCTTTGGGCCAGTTTACTCATCAGAAATCAGCAGGATCAAGATCAGCTTGTCTTGAGTTTTTAAATCTCCTGCCTCCCCTTGCCTTCAGTTTTGTTCCCTAATCAGTGAGGGTCATGAGTGAGAGAGCCACATCTGCTGCTCACCACCACAGTGGCAGGATGTTGGTGGGGATGCACATATCAGTCTGAGCTAGTGCAATTGCTTTTTTCTTTCTCTTTAAGTTTCTCCTGCTTGCATTGTAGCTGACTATTCAAATTTTAGTTTAGTAGCATGGTTTTCTCATCACAAGTTAAAATTTTTGAGTGTCTCCTTTCCTGCTTTTATAGCTCTGACATCTGATTTCGGTTTGAGTGGAGCAAAGTTGCACTGATAGTGAGTTGTGTATCTTGTCAAACATTTCAAAGCAGAGTAGATGAAGGAGCAGCTGTGAAAATGACCTGCATATTTAGAAATTAAATTTCTTTAAAAATTTTGTTTCTGTGGTGTCTTGTTCTTGCGGTATCTCTCTTCCCTCCCCTTCAGTTCCATGAGTCAAAACTGATCATGAGAGCATGGGGGGGGGGGCACTTAATGGGGATGATGTAATGTATTCATTTGCTCTGGTGATAATAAAGTGGGTCAGAAGTGTTGTCTGTGCTATTGCTGGTGCTTACAATGCTAATCAGTAAAGTTACTGAAATTATTTCAAAGCCTTACTATTTTCTTAGCTCACTGACTTATATGAGTTTCACAGGGACACCTGTGTCTGACCTGCAAGGCATTGATTTGCTTGATGGCTCTTGGGGCTTGGGTGCATGGTTGAGTTACCCTGTTGCTTTCTTGGTGCCACAGTTTAGGTGGCCTGGCACTGAATTTGTTCTTTATTGAAGTATTTTTGGGCCACAGCTGCATCCCCATCAGGTTTGCTGCAGAGCTGACCAGGCTGATGGGGGAGCATCAGGGGATGGGCACCCATCACACGGCTCCCTAGGAGAACGAGCTGGTAGGACCATGCTTTTGGGCTTCTGGAGATGTTCTAGGTGTCCAGAGGTTGAGCAAACAGGGCTTGATAACACTGTCCTTCTGCCTGCCTTGATCTTATGTTGTAAATCCCTCAACAGGCTTGGCAGGTCATGAATTGAGGATGCTGAGCAGTGCTTGAGATACCTTGAACAGCGCAGTGTTTGGTAAGCAGTGTCGCCTCAGTGCTGGACTCTTAACAAGACACCTGTTGAAAAGCCACAAGCAACTGGTGTTAGTAATTCTTGTTGTGGTATCAGGGAGTCAGCTCCTGTGTCCTCTCTCAGTTTTTGAGGCTGGAATTGAGTGTCTGCTCAACTTTGAGGTGTTTGAGGGGTGACCTGATGGCTGTGCTTGGATACCATTGTGTGGTGAAGAGATCTGCTCAGTGTCTTCCATACTGCGAGAGAAACATAACGTGAAATACAGCAGGTGGAATTTGAAGTTGAATTGGGAGGGGGAAAGGGGACATGTGTAACATAGAGCTGAGAACACCAATAAGCGTCACAAGACCTTAACCGTTGAAGGGGCTGAACTTGTTTCCAGCTGATGTGTTTAAAATGTGATTAGTCACCTCTTAAAGTAGGGTGCCATAATCTGGTTTCCGTGGAAAAAATTGCACTATACGTCTGTCAAGACAAGGGGTGGACTCTGTTCGGCAAGTGTGTCTGTGCTTTCAGGCTTGGTCTGTAAAATCCTTCAGTTATCCTAGCTCTTTGCAGACTCGTGGAGTTTTCTTTCCTGCAGCGTTGCCCTCATCATGCTTTTAATATCCAAAGGTCTGGATGGAAGTTGTCGTTGTCATGCCTTCTTGTGTGCCAGCACTCAGTCTGATGGCAGGCAGAGCCTTGGTGGCAGCCAGAGCTTTTCCCTTCAGCACAGACTGGAGGGAACAGGAGGAAGATGGGATTGGGAGTATCTGTCCCCCCCTTTGGCACTGGTGGACTGTTGTCAGCTTCCTATGTGTCTGAGGAAACAGTTTTCCAAGTCTTTTGTCTGGATTTTACAGGGATCTCTTCCCTTACTGTTTTGCTGCCTTGGGCATGGATGCTGGCTGGATATTCACTGACCTCTTTCTATGGCATATCCCAGCAGTAAAGTCCTGGTCACCTCCTGCAGGGTGCTGGATCTGGCATGGGGTCAGCTAGATGGACAGAGAGGTCCATACCCAGAGAGGCTGGGCAGGAGGGGTGATTGCCTCTCCAGCCCTTGGCTGGGAAATGTGTTCCTGGTTTGTGGCTCAAACAATGATGCTAGTCCATATTCTCTGACTGCTTGAAGTGGCAGACTGAAATGAAAAGATTGGGTTAGCCAGTATCCTCCTTGAGCTGAGAGAGAATGAATTTAGCTGTTCTTGGTTTATTTCAAGAAATTGTGTTAAGAAATGAGCCAAGAAGCTGTGCACCAGAGGCTGCTCCCGCTGCATATGTCTGCTTGCAAAGCTGTGTTGCAGAGCAATTCCTTCTGGTGCTGCAAAGCCGGTGGTGAAAGCAGACCTATGGCACGGGCCAGGAGACCTCTGTGGAGGTGCAGCCAAAGGGCTCGCTTGATTGCTTTGGCAGCTCATCTTTAGTTAGAACCAGGTGTGGGCATTGCTTCCATCTGTTACTGGTGGTCTCTTGTGTCTTGGTTGAGTGCAACGAGCTGCTTTTTCCTGGAAGTCAAGGAGCCGTGTTCTGCCCTAAGTCTCTGCTGCCAGGAGGTTGCATGCAGACAACTGGAAGGTCCCCAGTATGAACGTTGGACTTGTGATGTGATGACTCTGTGCCCTGCCTAGCATCAGCTCTGTGTTTACACCTAGCTGCAGCTGACTTCTAAAACTCTGCTCGGTAACAGTTGGCCTTAATTGATCTGTTGTGGTTGGTTTGCTTTTTAAACTAAGATAGATGAATTTCTGCAGAGGTGAAAGCTTGAGCTTTGTAATAAAGTCAGTGATTTTATTAAGGATGCTTTGGGATATTCTGGGGATGTGCATGTGCTTTGCATGGTAACAGTTATCAGGAAAACTGGGAATGGAGCAGCTGGAGGTGTGTAGCTGGTGAATTGATTTTAATACCACGGAAACTCATTTTGAGTAGCTTTGTGCTTTTTGTGGTGGCGGAAAAAAAGAGCTGTGTTAAGTGGAGGAGCAGTTCTGGGTGTTTCTGTGAAAGGTGTTTAAAGGAGGTTTGAATGTGAGTTTTTGAACTGTGCTTGTCTGTTCATGTTGAGAGCAGGCGGAGTTGGTGGTTTCAGTGGGAGCACACGGCAGTGATCGAAGGCAAGGCTTGTCTGGGGGCCCTGGGGCAGCTTTGTCAGGAGCCTGTGTGACTAATGCTGTGTAACTCAGAAAAACAAGAGAGGACTACCGCTGCCTCCTTCACCTCCTTCAGCAGCTAGTGGTGGGGAGCTCCATAAGACTGCTGCTGGGATGTTTGGATGGTACCTCTGAGCAAGCTGATGGATCAGCTCCCCCCACTCAGCGCAGCCTTGCAGCAAGTCCTTTTGAGATGGGGGTCGTGCCTCTTGCTGGTTTTGGAGGCGAAGTGACTGGCTGGGATTTGAAGGCTGGTGCTGGCAGCCCCTCTGATACCTCTAGGTCTGTTGCAACCCCTCCATCACACCTGTGCCAGGGGAGAAGCAGGATGGAGGTGGAGGGGGCTCAGCCTACCCAGTGCTGAGGACAAGCCAGCCGGTGGGGACCATGCAGGGCTGTGTCCTGCTCCTCCCTCCACACTCCTGGTGATGTTGAAGGACGTCACATCTCAGGATGAAGGGCTGATTTACAGTTTGAGCCTGTGCTTCTGTTTTTCTATCCATATTTTCCAGGATTTCTCTGCAAGGAAGTGGAAAATCCCTTCTGTGGGCTGCCGTGACAGCCTTGGAAATACCCAGATGGATTTGAACTTTGGTGCTGCAAAGGGCTTTGCGAGTTTATTTTCAGCTTCCTGCTGTCTGCTTTGCTTAAGAGCTTTTGCTAGATCCTTTGCATATGTTTGTCCTTGCTCCTCTTCTGGAAACCATTTGAGAACATGCTTCAGCTGTGATGAAACACACACCCCCAACAAATATCCCCAAACCTCTTGGAGGAATTTTGTTTTACCAGCGTTATGCGGTAAACTGCGAGGCTTGCATAGCTGTGGTGTGTTGCTGTTTGGGTGCATTGGTCTAGTTTGGAGATCTCACAGCAATTCACCAGGCTGTTGTGGATGGATCTTTAGAAAAGTGAGTGGCTGAGCGGGTTCAGCGGTGAATGGAGTCGTTAAACTGATTTTAAGTGACTTACCCTGTGCAAGACAATGATATGAGGGGTTGAAGCCTCATCTAGGTTTCCAGATGTACCACTGTGGCATCTTTCTGAGGTCATGCTTCCCATCAGTTTTAGCTGATCTTAGGCTGTTCTCCTGCCAGAAATCCTTCCCCTGTATTTTCTTCTTTCTGGGATGGCTTCCAGTTGGATCAAGCAAATGATGGTTGCTACCACAAGGGTAGAGATGATTGGGATGTGTAGAAGGGGGAGGATGGAAAAGTCAGGACTGTCTGTTTTGGCAGAGAAGGGTAATTTTGGATCAGATGAGCATGTGGGAGTGGGCGTGGCTTGCTGAAGGGCAGCTATGTAGCCCCTGATAGAGCATGTCCTGCTTCTACCCCAGTTTCCTTCTCTGTAAAAGAGTGGTAAGGAGTAACAAGTGTGTTAATATTTCTTTTAGGCTACAATGTTAGTAGAGACCTTTGAGGGGCACTGCTATCTGAGGGCTTCATGTACATGCTGAAAGTGTTTGGCTTCTCAGTTAACCGAGGGGAGGTTTCCCTCTGGGAGGACTTTGAGCACAGCTTTAAAATAAAACTTTCTGCTGAACATATCAAGGAGAATATTAGATTGAATACAAGGGAGAAGTTTTCCATGATGAGGGTGGTGATGCACTGGAACAGGCTGCCATCAGAAGTTGTGATGGCACCATCTTTGGAAGTGTTCAAGGAGAGGTTGGATGGGGCTTTGAGCACCCCGGTCTAGTGGAAGGTGTCCCTGCCCACGACAGGAGATTGGACTAGATAGTCTTTAAATGTTCGCTTCCAACCCACATCACTCTGTGTTTCTATGGTTTCTCTGCTTCGAAACGCTGCAGACCAGGGCCTGATGTGTTAGTGCCTCTCTGGGACGGACAAATTCAGCTGTCCTGTTCTTCTCCAGCTGTCAGCCTGGGGGTAGGTTTATCCTCTTGCTTGACTTGTTAAAAACCTTTATTTGACCCATATCAGGCTGAAAAGCCATTGTGCTAGGTGCAGGTTGCAAGCATGTTATTGCCTTGACGATGACTTCTCAGGGGCCGGTGGCTGGGGAGCTGGCATGGCTGTGACAGCGCTCGCATCGTGCTATAGCTGTGTCTGAGGAGTTCATTCTACATGTTGTGTCCAAGAGAGCTGTGCATCTTCCTCCTAAAAGCAGTGCAGAACTCAGCCTTGATGTTGGTTTTGGGAGGGGCCATGGCTGTTAGTTTGAGCTTGAAGTTGCTGATGTTGGAAGATCATCACAGGAGGGGGGCAGAAATTAGCATAAGCCTCTTAGAGAGAATTTAAGTATTCTCAAAGCTGGCAGGAAACACCACATCTCCCTATTTAGGCTTCAGAGGAGGGTTTCTTTTATGGTGAGCGTATCTGCTTGTGACTGGGGCATTAGCAAAGCTGCACAGTCAGGCTTGAGGTCTGGCAGGTCCTCCAATGTCATGTGCATGCTTTTTTGGCCAGTGTCACCCTTCTGGTTTTACTGCTTATGGTGTGGGGGACTTCTGGTCACTCCTGCTATGCAGAACCCTCCTCTTTCCCTGCTTCATCATTTTTCTTGCACCCTTCACTCCTGATCTGGAGATGCTTCCTTGTCCCTTTGTAGTCACCTCTGACCCCTTGCTTCATAACTTGTTTATAAACTCTGGTGAATCTTTTTTTTGCTGCATTGAATGAAATAAAATGTTACCGTGTTTCTGCAGCACTGCTTCAGTCTGCCAACAGGCAATGAATCATCATGTCTTGGCCAAGGACGGAGAAGGGTCGCTGAGGTGGTGACACTGAGAAATACATATTCTGGTGGACAAAGTGGAGCTGCAGGAAGGTAGCAGAAGAGTTTTGCTGTCATGAGTGTGTCATCCATGCTCTACATTGCCTGGAGCCTGGTCATGTCTTGGGGAGGAGCAGCCCTGGGATGAGTGATGCTGCTGGGCACTGTGAGAAGGGAGTTTGGGAGCAGCGGGAGAGGCTGGTCGGTCTGATTCCCTGGCACTCCAGTATATCTGTCTGCTGCGAGACAAAATGCTTTGTCTGAGAGCTGCAGTTGCTTTGGGAAGGCAAGCCAGGCCACCTCCATATGGGTTTAATTAAATCCAGCAGCACTTAGGGAAGATACAGGCATCTCTTTTTGACTTACTCAACAGTACTGGGAGGCGAGGACTTTTGAACTTTGCCAGTGGTGTTCCTGCAATGTTGTCTTAATAGTAGAAATTGCGTTGAGAAAGTTGTTAGAGGAAAAAGGAGCCAGAGGAGGAAGGGAGAAAAGGTTGTCTGCACAGCAGCTATGCTGATCTTCTTTATATGCTTAGCCCTCGGGCAAGGCATGGGTCAATGCCAGTGCAGATGAAGTCCTCAAAAGCTAAAGCAGTCCCCTTTAGATTTAAGCTATGTGAAGCTAAGGTATGAATTTCCTTGCTGGGGGAGCAAAGTTGTCTTTCCATACTTTTATACATAAGCTGGCACTGAAGATTATTGGCTGGGTTGGATTTGTCATGTTATTTCTGTCTTTGTAGAACTGCTGAACAGTATTCATTTACTGGCTGCAAAAGAACAACAGAAGACCCTCCTGGGGTCTTCTACATAACAGGAATAAGTAACTTTCATGTTTTGGCTAGAGTGGTAATGTAAAGCAACAGGGAGAGCGATTATAAATGGTGATGGAAAATTTGTGATTGAGGCGGGAGTCCAAGGTCTGTGTTGTGGTTTGTGGCCTTCTGCATTGTTTTCATCCTCAGAAATGCCTTCATCCCTTCCATAATGGGAAAGGACAAGGGGAAAAATGAGGGAGGGGGCACTGTAAATGAATTGCAGTTTTTGTCAGTTCTTTAAATACCAGCTGGCAATGATTGAGGTCTCTGAGTCACCCACAGAGACTGGGGAAAGCAGGCAAGTCTCTTTTTCTCAGTCCAAGGTAAACTGATGTGCTGCATGAGTAAGTTTTCTCACAGTTCATAATGAAGTCCAGTTGGCAGGAAATACATGAGACATTGTCAGGCTGATTCTGTACCTTCCCCTTTCTGGTTTGGTGCTTTGACTAGAGAAGTTGTCCCTCTGTGTTTTTTTACCTCCCTCAGATTCCAAATCCTCTCTATGTTGCGGCATGTTTGAGGATGGTTGCTTATTCACCATGTTCCTTGCTCTCCCTGAACTATTGTATGAACAGAATGGGAAAAGTAAAATTGTATTAGATGTGGTGACCTTTGCTTCACTTGTATCATTATAAATACATCTCCTTACAGATGATTAGAATTGTTGCCAGTAAAACATTCCTGATACCTCTTCTTTGGCATGCAGCAGACACTTTACATGCCCAAAGCGAGGTGTTTTTGCAGCCCTCAGAGGCAACTTCTGTCACAGCTTTTGCTCAGTGCTCCTAGATGTCTTTTCTGTGACTAAGGTACAAAAGCTTTATATAGCAATCAGTGGGAGATATAAAACCATTTCTGTTATGAAGCCATAATGATGAATCAATAATAATGATGATGAAAGAAAGGAAGCAGCCTGTCTCTGACATCATGTGGGATTTGCCTGCTCTGCAAACTGGAAGAAATTGCACAAGTGCTGGGGAGCAGATCTTCAGCAGCGTCTCAGGGATGTTAACTTCAGTGTTAAGGCTGTTGAGGAGGCTTTACTGGATGAACAGCCTTGGTTTGGGACTCATCATCTTGCCTTTTACACTGGCTTCTTTTTGTGATTTTGGAGAAGTCCCCTGACAGCCTCATGCTACATACCTCCACTGTGGTGCCAGGGCTAGACAGGAGTGTGTTCAGGGCAGGGATCTAACACCCTTGCAGTTCTCGCGAGATTGCTTTGGCATCCTTCCCTTTCACCAGCCAGCTCTTACTAATGTCACTAATTACTGTTTTCTCTAATGCTTACAGGATTTGCCAGTTCCTTTATGCCAATGGGAATCGTGTCCTGGCTCCTTGTCAGTGCTTTAAGAGAAGCCGATGCTCTGAACAGGTATGTTTGCCATGCTCCTGGCGAGGGGAAGAGGGTTTATATGAGTTCAAGAGTGAAATGTGTGCAGGGTTTGCCTCATGGGTGTGGAGTAGACACTGTGGAGGAGACTGCTCCACAGTGAGTAGTTATTTTTTCCATCCAGATGCAATGTGAAAACACCCAGGCAGAAGACAAGGTTTGCATTTAGCCTTGCTGACAGCACTCTGAGGGGAGCACTGGAAAACACAGTGTTGCTGCAAAGCAGCTCCTGGGAGGCCATGCCTCTTGGTAACACAGGCACAACCTTTTCCTTCCAGGAGCACCAACTGGGGAATCCCGGCTGAGCTCGCGGCTGCGCAGGTGGCGGCGGTGTCCTCCTGCCTTGCTGGCCTTTGGTAGCTCCCCCGTGGTGTGTGTCTGCCTGCATCCCGAGCAGGAGTGGGAGGGAGCTGTGTTCCTGTTGGTATCCAACCACGAACAAATCTGCTGTTGTTTTCTTGATGTATGGCAAGAGCAGCCTGTAGCAGCTTATTCCTCCCTGAATAATTACTGCTCTGCTCTGCCATGGGTTGCTAGCAGGATCAGTGGAGTAGTGCCTCGGTTGTGCTGCCCCATGTGTCCTTTCACTGGAGTTATTTGATTTGTTATTGCTTTAAGGCATCAGTGCTCAACTGAAAAAATCTAATCTGCAGTCTTAGAATGCCAGACAGTTGCAGAGTGGATTGCCTGAGTTGGATACGGTCCCTGAGATGCCAAACATGTTTTCAGTGATGCCCCTTGCTGTGGTACCAGCAGGTCCGCTTGCACCTCTGCTTCATTTCCTGCATTACTTTGAGGAGAAGAAAATATACGGCTGGGTTGCAATCTACTTTTTTATGACATGGAATTATGGAATTATGTTCCCGACCGACCAGAGATGTGTGTGCAACCACTGGAATTGGAGTGAAATATTTTGCCATTTGCAATCGCTCAGGGGAGGTCTGAAAAGCGGGTAGATGGATACTGCTGTGGGAGCATCAATGGACAAGGAGGGATTGGCCTGGCACGCTGAGCTCGAGCCTTCAACTTGCCATAAGAGCTTACAGAGCAAAAGAAGCTCCTTCTGTGAATGTCCATCCCTGATGGATCTCATCCCAAAGTGGCATTGCCTTGCATTTAGCTTGCCTGAACGGCCCATTTGACTGTATAAGGACATAGCATAACTTGCTGCATAAAGCTTTCTCAATCCCTAAAAAAGTGAAATGGATTCATCATGGAAAGTGACTTTTCTTGAAAACCTGGTTCATCCGGGACATGTCTGGGCTGTGCCGCAGACGTGCTGGAGGAGTAGGAGTCAGGGTGGAGCTGTTTCCAGCTGATTCTTCTGCAGTTCTCGGGGTTTATCACACACCGTGCAAGCAGAAGTGTCTTCTACTTCGGAGCATAAAGCAGAGCTGGTTAGTAGAGCACTGCCTGTGCTTCCCATGCTAGCCTTCTCCATGTGCTTTCCTTTTCTTGAATTAATTTTCTAGCGTAAAAGGCCTCTTCTTAGAGGGAGAACCACAATAAGAATGGGAACAGCAAAGGCAGGAGTGTCTCCATTTGCTAGCAAGGCACTGCAGGTGCGTCTGAGTCGGAGGGAGCCAGCACTGAGTCAGTGCCCCAGACTGCTGGTGACTCAAGTGGTAAAAGCACAGGTTCTCTTCTCATGCCTGAATTGCAGCAAATTTCCTGTAACAAGGTTTTGCCTCTTGTAGTGACCATATAGGGAGTGCAGTGTCATCTTCTTCCTCCCATACGGGTTATGAGCAGCTTGGTTCACTGGGGATGCACTCAAGTGATGGTGGTGGCACTTCTCTTCCTGCCAAAACACGTGGCAAGTTGATTTATCCCAGCACCCTCAACCCCCCCTCTCTGTTTTTTTCCCATTTTTTTGTTAAGATGGGACAAGTCACAGGAGTTGCAGCTGTCTGTTGAGCTTGATGAGATTCTTATGCAAATCTGGAGGCTGTGTTCTCCTGGCAGATCTGCTTGCATGTATTATCCACTACTTCATCGTATGGAGAAGGGATCTATTTTCTGAAACATGGTTTATTTTTAGTCAAGACTTTCCCTGTCTAACTGGCAATAGTTCAGCATTTGCAGTGCAATTCGCAGAAGAAGCGATTTTGCCAAATACTCGGACTGGGGGAAGGGAGAGGAAATGTCCTATTAGCTAGTGAAAAAGCTAAATGCTGACTTGAAAAATACCTTAAGACACTGTTGTGAGAGCATCAGGGTTGGGTAATGCAAATTCAGAACAGCATTGCATTTGCTGCAGTGGATAATTCAGTCTGGCTAGCTCTTGTTTTTCATTGTGATGGCTGCCACAGAGGTTAACTAACAGTGGATGAGAACTGCTTTTCAGGGACAGGTGGTTGATGTAGCCAACCTCTTGGCCTGAACCTGAGCAGTGAATTAGCAAAGTCACCTTAACGGCACCCATGGGAAGAGTTACATCCATGCAGTGTGTTGCACTGTCCTGTTGCACCCGCGTTTGGTGCCACTGGAGGCTCACTGAGGGTTGAGTTCTTTGATGATACAGGAATTATCATCTTCGTGTTTGAGTACCCTTGTCAGATACCCTGAAATGAATAGGGTGGCACATGGGATATCCTGGGGCAGTGTTGCAGCTGTCTCCTCCTCTCTTACCCAGCTGCTGCTCCGGGGACAAACTCTCTTCAAACGCCTCATTGCTTTCACCAACTGCTGCTAACCATTCTGGGTCTTGCATTGGCTTCTCACATAGCAGCTACCCTTCAGAGGTGGAGATATTTTCTTCTTATTGCTGCATCTCCCCTGTTGTTTTCATCACTCCTTTTACAGAGGCATCTTTGTTACCCTTAGCTGTTAGTGCTGCAAGGACCAGACATCTAAGAATGACACCAGAGAGTGGATGACTGTGTTCTAAGCCTTTGGTACTTACCCCTCTGAGAGAGTTGATTCCACATGTGCGCATGTAAATATTTGTTTGCTGCTGCAGGTTAACTCCTGCAGTTTGCTTTATCTTTCTGCTTTTTTCCCCCTCCCATAGCAGACAATTGCACAGCAGCTTTGTCATGGTTCCATTAAGAAAACAAAGAGAAATCATTCAGTTTTAATTTTCTTCTGGATGTTTGGAAACTAGAAGAAAGAGGGCAAGTAGCACTAGGAATTTAGCTGTATTCTGCATTTGGTCCAAGTGGGTATATGTTGCCTGAAGGTAATGGAGCTGTATCTTTGTGAAAGAATTGGGGGTGAAACAAAATTTTAAGTGCTGTTTCAGTCATTGGAGTAGAAGCACCATGAGAATGAAGGTAGGAGCACCCATCAACTGTCTAAAGCAATAATCTTCCCAAGGGAATCAATCTAATTTAACCTGATAAAGGAATTAATGCAGTGGGGGAAGCCTCTGCCATTTCCTGCTAAGCTTCCTGAGAAGACTAGAAAAAAACTAAGTGCCAAAATGACACTCTTCTCTCCAAGGGGAAGGGGGCATATGTTTTCCGAAGACTTGTTAGCATCTCCTGTTGAAAAAACATCTGTATCAGCTGGCAAATCAGGATTGTTTCAGCTGCTCAATTTTCCCTAGTTCCTGGGGACATTCTAGTTACAAACCTATTTGCAAATCCAATATATATGTGGGATGCAGAAGATCTAGTGTCTCCCAGTGTTGCTGCAGTGCTCAGCCCCGCACTTGCCATACATCTGATGGCCTGTGGATATAGACACTTCATAAGTTTGAAGCTTTTCCTTAGGGAAAGTTTGTGGGTGGTTGGTTTTTGTGGGATTTTTTTTCCTTTTTTTTCCCCCTCACATTGCTAATTATTTCCGGGGAACTCCTATCTTATATGTGCTTTCTCCTCAAAAGTAATTCTTTTCCTGTCTGTCTCTTGCCCTCAGAGGCTGGAAGAACACTGATGTGTTAGGAAAGCCAGTCTCTGCTTTAAATGGCCTTAAGCATGTGAATATTTGGCTCAATTTCCTTTTACAGTGACTTGCTACAAAATGAGCACGAATGTCAGGGCATCCCTGGGTCAGCTTTTCTTCTGATGCTCAGGTGAAAGCAAGGAGGGTTTCACTCCAGTGGCTGAGTGCTTGAAGGAGGAAGTGTCTACCTTGAGCTTTGAGTACACTCTGGTAGGAAAACATTTTTTCTATGACTGAATTTTTACTGGTGCCGTTGAACTATGCTTAAACTATGTAGGCTGCTATTGTAATCTGCTGGTAAAGATACTCTGAAAATAGCTGCCCTGTGCTGGACCAAAGGTCCAACTGCTAATTTCCAAATGAATACCCTGTCTCCAGTGGTGTTAGAGGAGCTGCTCTGGAAGGAGCTGGATGGAGGCTAAGCAGCCTAATTCAACATTCTGTCTGCTCTAGTTTGACACTGTGCCTTGCAAATGTGCTGGGTTTTTGAGCAGGCTGGGGGCTGTGCTTGGCTGGCAGCCTCCAGCCCCAGGTACTCAGGCAGGTGAGGAGTCTGTGGCTGAATGCTGAAACCCAGATCTGCATGTGAGTTTGCAGCAGTGGAAATTCTGGCAGTCTGTGGGTTACCTGCAGCAGAGAACAGAGCTGACTTCTGCAAGGGTCAGATTGCCGTTTTTGAACTCTTTATTTAGTGCAGGTGAGCAGTTGCAGCACACAGGTCTGATCCGTGGGCAGTGCGTGGTTCGTGCTTACCCAGTGAAGTGTGACCGTGCCAATGTCAGTGTCTCTCAGTGTGGTTTCACATGCAGGGGTTTTCCCATGCAGCCCTTGTGGAGGGTCAGCATTTGGTGACTGTCTAAATTGCTGCTTATCCCTGTAGGTGGTTCTGCTCTGCTTTGCTCTGTAATTACTTGCCATGCATTGTGTGCTTCCCAGCAGCCTTCACTGCAGTTTTTAAAAGGGAAGATAAGGGACAGTGGACAGATGGACATCTGTGAGGGCTGCTGGTAGTGGGCAGGGGGAATGGTTTTAGCCCTGGTACTTGCATGAAGCATACTCTCCAGGCAGATCCCACTGTGACTCTTGATGAAGTTTCCCTTTTCTTGGCTGGCTTGTTGGAAAACCCTTTTCACTCCAAGTTTTGTTTGGAAAGAGAAACGCCCACACAGATGGCTGCTCTTCAGTTGTCGTTTCTGTTGGGATTTTTTTATGTTCCTTTTTGCATTACCCTCAGGTGAAACCTAGGCTTGCCAAAAAAACATATAGTAGAATTAGAAAGAAATGAAACAGTAAGGATATTCTGCTTTTTCTCTCTGAGCTGGGAATGCAGTGGGATATATCATCATTTACCAGTTCACAAGGGATTGTGTTGCTTTCTCTGTTTGGCTGAGTCTCCATGTAGTTCACTTGTTTGTTTTCCTCAGATAAAAGATACAGCTTTCATTAAGAGTGGGTTTAGCTGTGTTTTGCTCCTTGTTGAGACTGACTGAGTGGTGCCACTTTTTCCGGACAAGTGCCAGTGCTCTGCTTCGGAGTCCTGCAGGTCTCATCTGATAAGGATTCGGGTTTTTTTTTCCTCCTAAGTAGCTCTTGGAATTGCTAGATTGATAAATAATAAGTGTTTTTAGGTCTTTGAGGTAATGTAACAGAGGGGAAGGGAAGGAGAACAATAACATTGCTGGAAGATGTGGGTTCAGTGTGCTGGTCATTCATGAAAATGAAGTTACGGTCTCTTGCTTGGACCCTTTGCTGGGATCCAGGATGCTGTGGATGGTGCGGTCCATAAAACCAGAGTGGTCTTGCATTGCTCCTGGCCTTTTAGCCATAGAGAACAAGCAGAGTGAAGTCACAGCTGGCTGGTATGCAGCTGTGGTTGAACTTCATGTGCCTTGGAGGCTCCCGTACCAGGCTGCCAGGGTCCAGGAAGATGAGGCTGAGAGAGAAGGTGAAAATGAGAACCTGAAATGGCCAAGGTTTCTGGTGGGTATCTATAATTGTGGCTTGTTGTCTATTTCTTTGTTTATTTATATAACCCATTTCTTTGTTTATTTATCTAACCCTGAAAAATTGCTGTGGCAGGGCCCGCAGTAGGCTTTGGGAAGCTGGGAAAATGCCAGCACGAGGAGGTGGCTAGTACTTCCAGGTGTATTATTCCTGAAACAGGCATTAAAAAAAAAAAACAAACTAGGATAGCTGTTTTTGGGGCTTCAGTGGTCATGCTTTGAGTGGAAATAAGACTGTCTAAAGGCTTCCTGAGGAGGGCAGAGACCAGCACATGCATAGCATGTGATGGTGCTGGTAGTGCTGCCATCAGGCCCCGTGTATTTCCAAACCTCCATGTGGCATGGTGAGGACCGCACCAAGAAGAAGCACAGTCCCCCAGGGATTTAGCAGGTTGCATCTAAATCAAAGAGGATTTTTTAAAGGATCCACAATCCATCCTTCATTCCTTGTTTTCTGCCCTGGCACGGTGCAAGCGGTCCAGGTGTGACACTGGAGCTTGTCCAACGTCCAGGTGGGAGCCGTGGGACCATCGGGGTGGGGAGCACTGGGGGCTGCATCCCTGCCTGATGCAAATGCTGGCAGCTGCCAAAACCCCTGGATTAAACTGGGTAAAAAACAAGCTTATGAGAGCTGGGATAAATGGCTTGACCATGGTGATTTTCTTTTTGGTCTTTATTTCCTAATGTGCAATTGCTGTAATTCTTCTGTGCTACTTTTATAATTCTTGATTTCTGAAAGTATGTTTTCCTTTTTTTATTCTTTTCCTGAGGGTTTTGGGCAGTGATTTCCAAAGCTATTGTGGTGTGCATTTCGCTTCTTTCCCAGAAGCAGATTTCATTTTTGAATGAATAGCTCAGCATTGTTCACATTGTCTTCCACTTTTATAGGCTTTTTTTTCTTTCTCCTTTGACTTTGACTAAAACAGTCTCCTAAATGCTTCTTGTGGGTCACATTGCAGAAAATATTTTTTTCCTGTTAGAGAAGGCCTTATATTCAAAGCTCCAGGCAGGAAAGCTGCCTTTGTAGCGCTTATGTTTGAGTTTATGAAAGTGTGATTCTTGTGTAACTTTTGCTTGGTTTTGGCCAGGTTTCAGTTAAGATTGTGCTAAGTTCACCTTTAAGCAGGACTTCATAACCTTGACAGAGTTGACTTTCGTTGAAACATTTCTAGTGACATAATAAACCCTTTCTACCCAGCATCCCACATGTTAAATTTGTTCTACTCTTCCAGACCAATGCTTACTTTCAAGCTCCCCCAATTCCCTCCAGAAATAACAGGTTATTAATAGGATCTGTATGCATATGTGTTTACCAGGCTTGACACAGCTTTGTACCAAAGCATGCCTTTACCCTCACTGAACTCAGCAGCTGAACCCTGTGGTCAGCGTGGTGTACATCTGCAGACCTCCCTTGGTTTGTTCACAGCATGATCTTTCATTTGTGCAAAGACTTAAGTTTGCCTCCCTAATTTAAAATAAGCTGCAGTAACGAATTTCTCCACTCAGATTTTTTTTTTTCTTAGCTAAGTGTTTTTTATGTGAGATGTGGGTTTTTTTGCATTTTTGGGTTTTCCCCTTCCCTTTGAGCGCTGAACAGGGGTGAAAGGCTTTGGGTTACATGAGCCTAGCTAGATGATACTTGTGGCATTGCAGTGGCATCTCCTAGGATGTGTCTGACTTCTTCCCCTCTCTGCAATGATCTCTGATCTTGTCAAGGAGGAACTCCTGGCCTGTTGGGTACTGGGAGTCTGTTGATCCATGAGTGGGAGGACTGTGATGAGCAAACTGCTCCGGGACAGGATGTGAGCCACCACAGCAAGTCACTGAGATCTTCTCAACCACCGGCTCATTACCATGACATTGATGCTCAGGAGATATGTCTCCTAAGTGTTAAGCTGAACACATGATCCCAGTACTTGTTGCAGCTGATCAGCTGAATTGGATGGGCCCTAACCAACAGCATGCTCCTCAGCTCTTGTGCCCCTTAGGATAGTGGGGGGAAGAAAAGTAAAAACAAAACTGGTGGAGGCAGAGAATGGGGCACATGTAGAGATGAATAACCTTTTCTCAAGTCCTTGTTCTCTTTTATTCTTTGAATAAGCTTTTTTTTCCCAAGTATAACAACAGAATTTTACAATAAAATCCACATGTGAGAAACCGGTGGTGCATCTTCTAGTCAAAACAGCCTCAACGTCATCTGACTATTGAAATGGCCATAGAGCAGTGTTTGAATTAAGCAACTAGTAGTGGAACAAATTAGTTTCTCCCCTTTAATGATGTAATGATGATGCTGTTAGAGAAACCACAAGAAAGAAACGTTTCTCAGAGCACCTCTTTTCTGAGTTCATGTGTATAAACTGCAAACCCAAGTATTTTTAATCACAGTTAAAACGGTTGTGTTTTTTTGGGGAGACGCTTTTTCTCAGTTAGGTTTTGTGGCAGGGCAGCCAAGTGTGCTTGCTGCTGGTGTGGGTTGGTCTCAGAGCAGAGGAGCTTGTGTCCTCCTGTCTCAGTCGTTGTCCTCTTTTCAAGTCATGCCTTGCTGTATCAGCTCCTCTGAGGAGCTTGGTGATAGGTGTGAGGGGATATTAATTATTTTTCTTCAAAACTGTGTGGTGTTTGCCTGTATTGACCTGGAGTAATACTTCAAGCATGGTGATGACTTTTATTTCCATAGGAAAAGATGCACTTTCTTTCTTTCTTTAGTCTAGTTTAACTTAAGGTTGCTCTAAGCAGCTGTTTTTTGACTGTTTTCAGATACCAGCCTAAAATGTTGGTGTTCAGCCTTCAGAAGGCTTTATGTGTAGATTAGATGAAGGAATATTTTATTGAAGGACCTAACCCTGGCACTGCAGCATCCCCTAGGTAGGTATAGTGATGATTACCTAAAAATGCCAAAATCATAGTAAGGTGAGAAGTTGATTATGCTCATCCTTGAAAAAACTGGTTAGATTTAAATGTAAAAAATGTAATTTTCAGAAGGACTAGTATTTGACAGTTGTTTGAATATTATTTCTGAGTGAAAATGCCATTTCTTTCTCTTCCTGCCACCGAAATTGCAGATTCCCTTCAAGCCTCCAAGGCGAGAAGTCGTCATCTCCATGCTGCAGTGGTTTCTCTCTGTCTCTTTTTGCCTAGTGTATTGAGAACCCTGCTGGTAGGCTGGGTTGTATTTAAATTAGTTTATCCTCTACCTCAGTTATGAAGCTCTCTTGGATATACATTTAGCGTTAGCGTTGAGAGAGAGCATTTCTGTAAGTAGCCGAGGCTATTGGTACGTTAATTGTGGAAAAAAAAAAATTAAAAAATGAAAAGGGAAAAAAAAATCCATGCACTATACATCTTGCTTGAGCTTTCTAGCCTTAGAAATTTGGCAGGCATGTTGTGAAGGAGACTCCTGCTTTCCTGATGGAAACCCTTTGAATTAAACTTTCTTGGACTTGAAGGACTTTGTGCGTCTGGTATGGAAAAGACTGAAAGTGTGCCCGTCTCACCGTGTCTCTGGAAAAAACAGCTGCTATGTCTGCTTGAGTGTTTGTCCTGGGGATCTGCCCAAAAATCTGGTCTTTTTCCATTGCTTGAGCAGAGTATCAGGCTCGGCACACTTTGTCATGCAAAATAATACCTATAGATTTGGTAGCTGGCACACCTTTCAAAGAGCCTATTATTATAAAGTTGCCATAACTCATTAATTATGCTGTTGAGGTAATGATAGTGGTATACTAGTATAGCTGAAACAGCTCCTATAAATCCAAGGATCACTTTGGTTCTGTTCTACCAATTTGGCATGCTGCAGAGGTACAAGGTACCTTCTCCCTCATCATTGTTATCTGTGATAAAGTAATTCCTTGCTATCCCTATTAAGGTTGCAAAAGCCACAAGGATGATGCATGAGAAAACAGACTTGGTGTTCATAAATTAGAAGCTAGATCATGAAATCATTAGAGCGGTTTGGGTTGGACAGGACCTTCAAAGTCATCTCGTCTACCTCTCCTGCTGTGGGCAAGGACACCTTTCACAAGACCAGGTATACGATGCCTAATGCTTTCTTAATAGCTGCAGTTGCACATGAAAATATGATTTATTTATTGGTATGATAACACCCTGCAAGGTGTATACAGTGTGAATTTTTACCTGCGTAAAACCTTACTTGTAGTTATAACTTTTCATATTTATACTTAACTATTAGTATATCTAATGAAGAATTGTGCTGGATATTGGACTGAACTCGAGAAGTCACAGTGATTGTGCTTACTGAGTACTTTATAAAGCTGCATTGCTCTGCAAATTGAGCAATCACCTACTTTTTCGTTGGAAATGTGACCCTAACAAAGAGAAGTCTTTGGATTAATTTTTGTTGCATATTGTTTTCTTTCCAAATCTAGGATTATAATTTATGAAAGTAGCAGGGAGACAGAGGCTTATTGGATGTTCTTGAGAGGATTTTTGGGACACCCTCTGCATCAAAGAGGCAAGGAGCTGTCAAGCCTTCTCCGTTTGGTAAGCTTGTCCCCGACGTGCTCCGTCTGCAGCGCAGATGCTGGAGGGCATCAGCTCCGTGTGTGCTCTGCAAGCTCTGCACTAAAACACTCTGCTGGTTTGAGGTAAATGTAATTACTGTGTCTTTTTCCTGGAGGCTGAGCTATTCGCCTTCCCTGGAAACCAAGAGGAAAAAAAGCAGTTGTTGTTAGTAGATCAAAAAAAGAGCAATCTAGCAGCCTGCCTAATGCACAGGTCATGCCACAGCCTGGAGCTGGGCTTTTTGTTAAGAGCATACTCAAATAAGAAAAGTCAGCAAACCTCTGAACAAAACAGAAACCAAAACTAACAAAGGAAGCATCTGTTATTTAGATGAACTGATATAGGTGAGGGAGGACAAAACAGTCATCAGAGACTTCCAAAGACTTGCTGCTTTGGCCAGAAATCTGCAGCTGGAAGATGGCAGGCATTTTATAGTCTCATCATGATGATGCAGGTGTTTCTGTGGTGCAATTCTAGGCAAAAGCAGGCTGGGGGATGAAAAGTGACAGACAGTGCTGAGCTAGGATGCAGGAAGACCAAGACTCAGGTCTTACTCTGTTTAGAAGAGTTGAGATGCATGTCTCCAGGACAGCTCTGTTTCTGTTCTCCGCTGTGTTTTTGATGCAATGAGAAGTACTGTTGGGAGGAAGGAAACCTCATCCAGCACTGGCCTCCATTTGCAGCTGGCATGCTAAAACAGAGTGTGGCACTGGTGTGTGGCAGCGCTGAGGGACTTGCTTCGCCACTCTGCACAAGCATCTTTCCATGGTGGCACGGTGGGAGCCCTGGTTTGCAGGACACCTAGCTTCAGGCTGAGGTGGGTTGGTGTGTTTACAGGTCTGGCACAAGGCAGAGATGCTTGGGTTAGTGGATCAGGAGGACTATTTATTCTGGTTACTCTCCTAGTTGCCAGAAGCCTGACTGGTTTGAGGTGGGAGAAGAAACAAGAGGAAGCATTGTTTTAGCTGGATGCTGAATATAAAGAGCGAGTACGATATGCCCACAGGCTGCATCGTCGGCACATAAACCTAGTGAACAGGAGAGAGGACAGACTGCTGGTATTGGCACTGCTGTCAGCTCTCATTTTCTCACAGCTGGGGGACCATGAATGCACAGACCCCATTGATGGAATGTCCTGGTTTTAACCTTCTCAGTGGAGGGATTTGTCGGCCCTGAAACATAACATGTTTCTGTGTGCACCTTTCCAATAGCAAAGGGTTTCACACCTCTTTGCTGAGTGGTCCCTGCCAGCCCCAGAGCTGGCCAGTGCCATGACACTTATCTGCACCTCTTTGTGGAGCAAGAGATGCCTGGCCCGCAGTTTTTCATAGCGATCATCACTCTCATTATTAATGTCTGCAATGTCCATAGAGCTCGGAATTTAATTTAATCAGCAGCTGGTGAGAGCATCCTCATAAAATTTTTGTAACTTATCATTTTAGTACCTTGAAAGTCTTGGCTCCTTGTACTCAGAAGTGAGTAACCTCATGTGAGAGTATGTCAAATACTTGAAGCAGCTGCCTAGAGAATAGGAAGCACAGGAGGAGCATAAAGAAACAGGAGCATTTTGTCAGCCTGGTTGGAAAATAGCTACAGCAGAGAGAAAATACTTCCTTTTATGTGCACATGCAGTTTCTGACATCAAGGCAGAATGCTGACAAGCTGCCGTGGCTTAGAGGACAAGTTGTATGATCTGCATAGAGTCCTTATGATTTCCCATCTGAAGGCAGAAGTGTCTGAAAACCTTCAGAAGAAAGGACCTCTGTCAGATTTTGTTGCTGCTAATTTGTTCTGGAGGGTTGGTTGCCACAGGGAGAAGGATTATTGAGATCTCTGCTCTGTGTTACCTGGTTCATGGGAGATGGAGATGTCCTGTGTGTGAGCCATTAACCTGTTCCCTGGACCTTGCCTGCATTCATGCATCTTCTGACAGAGCAGCCTTAAAGTAAAGTGGATCAGCTTCCTCCCTGCCGTGAACCTTTCTGCTGTTAATGAGAGATGTTTTTTGTTTTGGAGGAAAAGAACAGCCACTCTGGCATGTTTGTTTGTGCCAGGTTTTGACTTGGATACTTGGTGAAAGAGATGAACAGCTTGAAAACAGTGCCCTGGTCCTTTAAATGATCAAGGACAAGTGCAGGAGTAAAGTGGCTTAAAACTCGCTCTGTTCAGCAGGATGGCCCAGCACCACCTTTCTATTCCTTTTAAGTGTACTGGTTTTCACAGCTTTCCAGTGTCATCCACCAATTAATGGCTTTGGAAGTGTTTACAGTGTGGGGGAATGCTGTGGTGTAGAGAGCTGATTCTGGTGTGTCTTCCTGGAAGTTTGTCCTGACTGGTGAGGAAAGAGTTTTGTAAGCGCAGTCTGCTTGTTGCAACATCTAAGATTGCAGTGGTTGGTGTGGCAGGGATGTCCAAGCAGTTGGAGATGCCTCTTGCCTTCAGATTTCCTCTGTAAAGCTTGTGACCTATTGATGATGAGAGTGAGTGCCTTTTGTAAGGGGCAGATGGTTGTAAATGCTGGATAAATTTTGTGCCACTCACTGGGGATTTCAGTCCTGGAGTTTGAGCTGCCTTTTGGTTGATGAAGGGTTGCTGCACTTGTTCTTGTCTTTTGGAACACTTGCAGTTTCTGTTCCAGAGTGACACGCTGTGGAAAAGGCAGGACTGTCTGTGTCTCACTGCTCGGGGCTCTGCACCAGACAAAACAGTGTTTCCCCTCCGAATCCTTTGCTCAGGAAAGAGCAGGTGGTGGTTATTCTCTGCAAAGACAGTTGGAAGTATCTGTGGTCCCTTCTTGGTCTGCTCATATCTCAGAGCCCTGGCAGAGATGGTCTCTTGAGATGCCTGGTCAAAGGACTTAAATGCTGGAGCCCAAACCTCTCCCAACTTTGTTGTAATGCCCATGTGTGGTAGCTTGAGAGTGGAGGACCTGTCATGCTGGCTCCAGCCAAGGTCCAACTCGGCCAGTATCCCCTCCTGTGGGGACAACTGGGGTGGATCTTCAGGGAAGGAGAATGAGTCAATGGATTTAATAGTTGCAACAATCTTGTTTTCCTGCAGTTTGCAGATACTTTCTGTAACTAGTTCTGAGTAGCAGAACATGCCACAGCGCAATTGTGGGTCACTTGGAAGAAGCATTTCCTCCTTCTGGTTGACTTTTTTCATGTTCTCTCTCATGGTCTTTCTCTGTGCTCCTAACATGGTTTGCATGACAGCAGTGGTTCCTGTTTTCTTTCTTGCACTGGTACATAGATGCCTTTTTTTGTGATGCCCACAGCTTAATATTTCATGACGATATACTCTCTGCCTTGACCGTGCTTTTCTGGAGTTGGCATTTAGGCAAATGCTTTGTGGATGCTTTGAAGAGGACAAGAACTGACCTTCTAGTTGCAGGGAAAATAGATTAACAGCAGACTTACTTGAAAAAAGCTGTGCTTCTTTGTGTTGACTTTCTTCCTGGAAGAGTTGTTGAACATTCCAAAGAGAAGGAATTTAGAAACACGCCCATGTGACCCAACATCTATTACTCAGCAGGCATTTTTGTCACACATCTTGCATTTAGTCTCTTGCTGAAACATTAGGCAATTTATCAGTGTTTCCATTCTGTAACTGGACACCCCTTTCCTCTGTCTTTCTAGCCAAAACCAAAGTGAGAGCAATGTTTGCTAATGACATGATCTCAGCAATTCATCTAGATGAATACAGAAGTTGGCTGCTCTCTCCATTTATTCACTTAGTTTAAAGTACTGAAAGCCACAAATGAAAAGGTTTCAGTTTTCCAAGTGCTGTGATAAGAAAGTGACCAGCCTTGTTCCCTCAAATTTTCCAGAATCGATGTCTATACGCATAAAAAAATCTAACACATCTAAAGCCCAAATCACATGTTCCTATACAAGAGCACTACTGCTTGACATGGCTTGATGGAAATAATGGTGCATCCAGTGAAGTGGTTGTCATGTTCCACAATAGATAGTACACTTTATTGCAGCTTAATTTCCTGTGGTGTGTGGGGAGGACAGGTGTGTGTTAGCTATGGGTTTTTCTGATCTCCCCTCAGCAAAGGTTTTTATTTGAATGTCTGTGGATTTCTGCTTCGTGCATATAGAGGTATTGCTTGTCTGTGTTAAGGGATTGGAAATCCATCAACAGCATAGAGTAGAAACTGTGTGGTGACTCGTTTTGGTGAAACTTTTCCTGTGTGTCTTGGTTTCTCTTTCTAATGGGATTTCCTTAAAACTCACTCTCCATTTTCTGGTGGCTGGTGCTAGATCAGATTGAGAAGGGCCTTTGTCTATGACAAGGGCTCCCAAACACTAAGATGACTAATTGATGATGGCTCTGAGCAGAGGAAACTGCCTGGCTGATTGAGTGCTGATAGTTTGGTGGGGCATTTCCTCTCCTCCTGCTTTTTGGGTTGTCCTACAATACCTGTCGTAGTTTCCTGCGAGACTTGTATCCGCCATGTGTGTGGGATTTGTTCTTCACCTGGGATCAGAATGCGTCTGGTGTTTCTTTAGGAATAGCAACAGCAAAACCACGCGGCTGTCATTTGCTCTCTGAAAAGCTTTTTGTTGCAGTTTTCCACTATACCACAACACAGCACTGCAGACTTCTGTCTCTTGTTCCAAGTGCACGTAGCTTTCTTTGGTCATTCGTGTTCCTGAAGAAACTCGTGGCAACACAACACCAAAATTCTGCTGTTTAGGTTGTGAGGTATGCCATGGACTTGTCCTTCCCCTGGAGGGGTGGCAGACATTATGCATTAACCAAGGTAACTTGCCACAGTGTAGTTGGCATTAGTGGTCCCAGGGGCTAAACTTCTCTGGGTCTTGGTGTGCCCACGTGTCCTTTCTGCTATGAGATGAAACTTGGCATAGTCTGGCTTTGCAAAGCAGAGTGAAATGCTGCTGGAGAACTTATTCCTGAAGCTCTGCCTTCCTGCTGGAGCAGATCCTGTGAAGTGCCAGCCTCTGATGATCTAAAGTCAAGGGCCTGCTGTCCCACAAGGTGGATGGTGCAGGAGATGGAGAAGCCTTGTGGCAGGCTGGGAACAGGGAGCATCTGTGGTTTGTGTGAGCGCGTAATGTACCCGTGCACCAGAGAGTGTCTGTCAGGGCTTGGGTTTACAAACAGAGGAGCTCGTTAGTTAGAGCAGCCGGATGATGTGGCAGAAGGCCCAGGTTTGGGTAAGCTTTTAGGCAGCTGCTCAAAGGAGGAGGCAATGGTTGAAACGTTCATAAACTTGACTGTGAGCAGACTCTTCCCAGTTGCCTCATCCATGGAGGAGATAAGGGAGCACAGCCAGGAGCTGCTATACTCATCCCAAGAGAGGTGGCAAGGAGCAGCAGGCTCCAGAGTTAATTCTCTTCATTAGTTCCCATAAAAAATTTCTGCCTTCAAAAGCGTAAATGAGCAGAGGCCTGCTAGAGCAGTACAAAAAGTGGCAGCCTTTCCTATTTTTTTTCCCATCCTGTAAGGTTCATATAGAGGAGAGTGCTTTTAGGGTCTCAAGAAGAATAGCAACAAAACAATACTAAATGCTGACTATAAAAAACCCACTTTTTTCTTGCACATGTTACAATGCAGAAATGGGGGCATCTCATGCAAAACCCTTGTTATTTTAGCTTTTGTTCTTTGCTGCTTACATAAATTTAATACTCTTTTTTTTTATTTTCCCCTTATATTTAGAAGTAAGGGCACAGTAGTTCAGCCTCTGAACACCTTCAGTCTTTGCATGCCTCACAAGATGGCCAGCAGGTGTGCTGGTACCTGGTTTTATGGCTTCATGTCCCACATGAGCTAGGAACTCCTCTAGTTGTGAGCGTTTCCCCAGATTGTCGTTGTCTTGTTTTCATTTGTAAGCTTTCTCCTGTTTTCCTCATGAACAGTTACACAGTGGATGGTGTCAGGAGCAGAGTCAGGAATTCGAGGAGAACTGCTGAGCTTGTCCTCAGTTGACCTGCTCATGTCTCTCACCCTGACAGCCCGTGCTAGCAAAGATGGCAGTGTGTTAACCCGAAGAAATACATTTTCTGCTGCTTGACGAATTGGCTAATCATTACAGGCCTCAGTTTCCCCATTAAAGAATCTGTTCTTTAAATCTAAAACTGCCTGTCTTCTCCCAGGCTTGCACCTCTTTCAAACAGGCATGAATTTTGTTACAAAAGTCCTCTGCAGCAATGCTGTCATGAATCCAATGCTGCTTTCTACAGACAGGCTCAAAGCGTCTTTCTATGCATCATTTGGAGAAGGGCCTGCGTAACAGAATAGGACTTGAAATTTTCTTTCCTTTTTTTTTTTTTTTAAGGTGCTTTTGCAGATGTTGTGGTTAAAGCCCTCTATTTTTAAAACCTTTAATCTTGGAATGTGGCTCCATAACAGTATGTAGTGGGATTTGGAAGAAAGTCTGGTAAAATTGTATATAAGGGATAGTGAAACAGTTAGGTCATGTTAAAGTTGTTAGACTTTCTGCTGCTGATGCATGTGTTTGGGTTTTTTTCTAATGAATGTTTTTCTTCTTAAAAATACACATAATGGACCTTCCATTTTAGACAGACATCCCTTTTTTTACGATGGTGGGGTTTTTTTCCCAGTTAAAGGCTCTTTTCATGGGAGCTGCCATGCTCTTACCATCTGATCTCTGTGCCCACACCTCTGACTATTTCCTTTTCAGGAAGGAGAAGGATGCTCGTGCCAGCAGACAAACTTCAAAAGCTGCCATGCAGGGAAGTGTCACAGTTCTGAGGCATTAGGAATGAGCAAGAAAAAAAAACCAACACCAAAACCCCTTAAACTTTTACTGCCATGCAAAGATAACAGGAAAACTTGCTTCTTGGTTCCTCTACTCCTTGTCACGCTAAAGTACTGAAACTGAGTAATCCTGTCATCCCCTAAAAAGAACTTGAGATATTTAGGAGCGCTCAATAATTTTAAAAGAAAATAGGACTTTTACCTGTTGAATGCTACAGTTTTACTATTGCACTCGGTGACTCCAAATGGGACTTTTGGATGCTGCTCAGCTGCAGGACACAGGTGATGGCTCCCTTTCTCCAGATGCCATCCTATTGCTGATGTTTTTCACACTGCAGATCCAAGTGGTACCCAGTAGTTGTGTTCACCCCCATCTCCAGGACCCCCATGCCCAGCTCCAGAAATCCTGGTGAAGCTGAGTTTGAATTAGGTGATGTTTTTCTGTCACAGGCCTCCTAAGAGCCTATTGAGAGGCAAGGGGAATAGTGTTTTTTCCCAAGAGCAGCTGAATGCAATGCCCTAGTTACTATGGTTTTTTAAATCGAGTACTTCAGAGGATGCACAAAAGCATCTTTAGTACTTGCAGTACAAGGAGAATGAAAGGACCTAGATTATGTCAGCACTGCAGAGGAGGCTTAAGTGAGTGTCATTCATTCATTGTTAGGAGATGACCCAATTTGGATTGTATTTACGGAGTGGGAGTGGAGAATGGACCTGTTTCAGATTACTTTTGAGCCTTAAATGTACTTACAGGCTTTGTGTAGGGATTGCATTGGCTCCCGCTGGGTAAACAGAGCCTTTTGGAGGGTGTTGCCCATGTACTGCCTGAGTGTTACGTCCTGCCCTTCCTGGCTAGACGTCTGCTGCCAAAACAGGTTGATTCATGCCACAGTCTCTCCATATGGCAATGTATTGGAATGGGGGAAAGCTGAGTTGTCAGACAAACTTGCCTAGCTGATTTTTATTTATTTTATTGCATTTTCTTGCAAGGCCTTTAAAGCCTCCTGTTACTGTATCATTTGCAGACTGATTCCAGCCAAGCAGATCCTTAGCTGAAGGCTGTGACCCTGCAAAGGACTGATGAAGGTAATAGGTTGTGTAGCCTTCACATGGTGGGGTGATTCTTTTTGGATTTTTCCCCCTCCTTTCGGTAAAACAGCGGATGGCCTGTTTAAAATAACACCTGTGTCATGGTCTGCTGCTTCCTTCTTTTCACCTGGCTGTGTTGGCAATGTCTGCATCTCCTGGAAGGCTCCTTCCTATCTTTTCAATGATTTTTGGTCCTGCTGAGAGGAGTACACCATCTGCAGATCCCGTGAATGATGTAGTTTTTCAGATTTTCTTTTCTTTCCTTGCAAAGGTTCTTGTAGTCATCACATCAAGCTCAACTTTGACACGATGCAAACTGCTTTGAGAAGTGTCCGTAGCAGAAGCTTCTGTGGGCTTAAACTACAGATTTGTGAGGGCAAAGTAAGCTGATAAGCATGAAAAACTCATAAGGAACAGGAGCTAGGAAGAGCACAGCCTTTCTAGCAAACACTATGTTCTAGTTCAGATGGGCCTTGTATGAAGATCAGTGGAAATCTGGGTTTCCTTGTAAGTTCATTAGCAGCATTTTCATTTATTTCAGTGGAGCCTGCTTTAAGCCCATGCCTCTTCCTCTGGAGAGACTCGTCTACCTTGCGTCCTCCGCAGGATGCTTTTAAAAGGAGCCCTTGCGCAGTGAAGAGGGGGAGAAAGGCACCCATCCCCTCCTACAGCCATTCCAGCAAGCTACAGTCTGGTTGGCTCCAAGGGAGCTGTATCCCAGCTCTCGTGGTATACAGCAGGATGGTTGCTGGAACACTCACCGGAGGAGGAGAGGGCTGCAAGCACTTGAGGAGACTGTCTGGATTTGCTCCTTTGAAGATACCATCAGCTGCAAAGCCTGGATACATCCAAGCACAAATGCATCCAACTCCAGGCTGTGCTGGCACCACCTGACAAGTTAAGGGAAGTTGTTGCTCTGTCAGAATCTGCATCCAATGCTTTCAGGTTTACAGAGAACCTGCTGGCTGGGAAGGTTTCTCTGTTGTGGGAAAAAGTACTAAAATTATGTTAAATGCAGGTGGTACTGCACAGCTGGAGGTGAGGGTGTGTGGATGGTCTCACAGGGCAAGATCCCAGGGGTCTGCCAGCACAGCACACCAAGGTTAGAGCCGCACCAAGTTGCCTGCAGCAACTACAGAGTTGAGTGTGTAGGGGCAAACTGGCATTTCCTCCTTTTCCTGGCTTTCTCAGAAGTACAGATGGCAGGTTGTGATAACTAAAGGCTTCATACAGAGGTCTATCTGGCATGGGAGATGTGAACCTGAGTTCAGGATTGGATGTGTCCCTTTTCTGATGTAGGAGCTTTAGGCTGATTATTCTGTTCTATTTTCCTTCCTGGTTTTTTTTTTATTTTTTTAATTCAAATTTCATAGTATTGGTCCAAGTAAAGTATAATGAAAATTGGGTAGTTTGTCCTGCCTCTTACACTGCCACTGATGTGTGTAGTTAGTAGTTTAATGAGAAATGAGGCAAGGCAGAGCTCATTTTGCTCTAATTTGGCCAAGCTGGCTCTGCAGGACTTAGCAGTAAGATGGGATAGTAATCGGGTGTGATATTGTGGTCTTTAGGGCAAGACCACAGGAAACACATTGTATTCCTTTGAACAGGATGGAGCCTTTCACATAATTTTTTTTTTTTTTGAAACTATTTCTGTAATCTCGATCTGTTATCTAATAGCAGGAAGACTCCCTAAACTTGAAAACATATCTCATCTGCTCAGGGAGCAAAAGACTCCATCTTAGTCTGTCTGGAGAGCCCTGGCTCTGCCCATGGTGCCCTGTTTGGCAGATGCTGGGGATTGCTGTGCCCAGCACAATGCATTGAGTCACCTTTAACTTGCATTAGGGGTGGAAGGTTTCCTCTGTTGCTGTTGGCTTGCCTCCAAGGTATGTTGTGGGCTGTGCAGTGCTTGCCCACATGGCCCTCCCCTGAACTTCCCCTCCGCCGTGTCTCTTGTACCTGAGAAGTTGCTGCAGAGCAACTTCCCACTGCTGCTTCCCACTTGGTGAAATGTCTGTAGGGCAGTCTGTCGTTCATGGGTCCTGACTGAAAAGCTGACTCCTTCCAGAATTCACTGGGATTTCTGAAGGAATTGTAAAATACCTTTAATGTCAGTGGCTATGCATCAGGAGGATTGATTACTACTTTTCCGTTCATCCTGCTCGCTTTTCTCCTAGACTTCTTAGGCATGTGCAGATTATCATTTGATTTCCTCTTGAATTTAACAACTTTAAAAGGACTAAAATCAACTGCTGGTTGGAGTTGTGATTGGAGCTGCTGAAACTTTCATGCCTTTCTCTTCTACAGCAGATAATGCTTCAAGTGCAGAGGAGAACAGAGGCCTGTCCTGTAGAGCAATCCACTGCATGTGTGCAACCAGAGTTCTGTTTCAAACCCTATGGAGTAATGTTTTGGGGTACCCTTTTAATCTCACGTATGACCCTCAGCTTTTAAAGATCATAGCTGAGCCCAAAGAGTGGCTTTTCTGCCACTGCCCTTATCCCTGATGCTTTTAACCTGGTTTCAGTGCAATACCCCTGTCTGTTTTCTCATAATAACTTCATGGCCCCCTTCACACTAATTTGTATGGGTTAGAAATCCTACAGAGTTAATTTTCTACTTGCTGGAGAGATGTAGTCCTAAATTATCTGAGGCAAGACAGATGGGACTCTGTCAGGCCCTTTTCATATGCCAGCAGCCCATCAAGGGTAGAAACAGTATGTCTGGTGGCTTGCCAGGATGAGGTTGTTAGTGTATTGCCACAGGGTTGCAAGATTCAGGGGACACAGGGAATGACTCCTTAGAAAGTTGGGCTATAGTAGTTAAGATATCCGCAAAAACAGGTAACTGCTTGCTCCGCTCTTTTCAGAGGTTGGGGGGTGGTGCAGCCACACAATGGAAGGGAGAGCCTGTGGATTGACTATAACCAGCCACATAGAACTGGTGACATCCTTGAGCATCACTTAAGCATGGCTGGGCACGGAAGTCCAGGGAGCCTGGAGTTGGCTTGCTCATCACCTGCCTCGGCTCCTCACTGTTGCATCCTGAAGCTCCGGGGGAGCGGGAGCTCTTTTCTTGGAGGTTCTTGAAAGACAAAGGGCAAAGTGCTACAAACCACAACAGCTTCCACTCTAAAAATACCATAAAAGGCTGTGTCCTTAGAAGCTGGGCATAGGAGCAGTTCCCACCCACATTACAGCAGCATGAGTCACCAGGCTATTGCAACTGCTTTCCATGTGGGTGCCCGGACTAAAGATGCACGGAGGAACAGAGGGAGGAATGAGAACTGCTCTGTAGTGCTGTGGAAGTGATGAAGAGTTACAAAGAAGAGGATGACATGCAGGCACATGTGAACTTGACCTTTGCTTTCCTTTTGTCAGGTTTTTGTTTGTTTGGTTGGGGTTTTTTGTTTGTTTTTTGGAACTTCCAGCAAATGCTGTTTGCTGAGGATTTGAGTCTAAGGCAATTGCAGCCAAGAGTCTTCAGAATATGCAGAAGCTCCAGTTTGCTTTTAGGAATCACAGTAATTGCCACATGAATAATATGAAGCTGGAAAACCCCTCCGATATGAAAGTACGTTTTATTTACTCTCTTTAAGCAAAGTTTTTCTCTCTCAATCCTCCTCGTCTTCATCTTCTCTCTCATACCTGGAGCAGAAATGGGCTGCGTGTCCTTGTGACAGATGGTATGAAAGCACATCTCCCTTACGCTGTGCGCTGCTCTTACCCATGCTTTTTATCCAACAAGCAGGTATTAGGGAGTAAATTTGGGCTTGTTTAGGTTTCTTTCCTGAGACTCCACCCACCTGCCCAGGGCCCAGCAAGGCTACGGTTATTGTTTTCCCTTTTCCTTCCCTTTTGCTTGACGTCTTGGCTATCGGGGTTTACCGGAATAAGTTTGTCAGTGAGAAATTCTATAAAAAGCTTCCTTTATTTAGACACCGACCCAGTAATGACATCATGTGGACACGTCTTCCAAGTTCGACCAGGCTGAGCGGACGGAGGGAGGTGGTGGCTGTGAAGCTGAGCCCTGCCTCTTTCCCAGTACACCCCTGTGGTTCTGCTCAGTGGATGTCCTTCAAAATTACTTCAATCCTCCTCTACTGGGGAGGGTGCAGGGAGGCCCCCCAGCACACTTCTGCATCTCCTTTAGGAAACTTCTTGGTGATATAGTATGGTGTGGTGGTCTGGTTCTTTTCCTGCTCATCACTTTCAGGTTAGTCCTCTGAAGTGCTTTTTAGTGGGTACTCACCCTGACTTCTCAGGGAAGCAGCAGGCTTGCACACTCAGTCTCTTCGACGCTACTAAATTTTACATCAGGCCAGTTTCAAATAACTTTGACAGGAAAGCAGGCGGACTAAAGGTATGAATGCCTGCATGGACAGGCATAAAGAAGTGGGAGTGGGCATGTATGAGATGTACTGCTTATTTTATGGTGGAGAGATGGAGGCTTCTGGGGGTGCCAGCACGGCAAGAGTTGGCCACCAAAGTAATGAACCACCAAAATTATTTTGTGTGTGATTTCTTAAAAAAGTATAGTTTTGAGTGTTTCTAAATGGAGGAAAGGCACATGTTTGTTAAGGGTTACAAAGCAGTGACTGTGACCTGGACAAGGTTTCTGTACCTTCTGGAGAAGTTATTCCTGGATTTCATCTGCATCTTTGGAGGAAAATGCATGCTGTGGTGCGCTAAGCTTCCCCTTGTACATGCTTAGTTTGTTAAAATATTATCACAGGTGTTTCCTTACCTGCCTGCAGTAACTCCTGAGTATTTTTTTATATGATCAATTAACCAGAGCTTATTTAATCAATGGAAAGGTACAAAAGTTTGTGCTGCGGGGCATTAAATTGACCTTCCTTAATTCTGCTCATCCTGCTGTTGAAGGAAGCCGTAAGGTTGCTGTACGTTATGGCTATTGCCCTTTAGAGCTGGGAGGTTTTGGGCAGCACACTAACCACTTCTGGCTGTCTATAACACAGATTTTTCCAGACCTGCCTAGGATCTGGGTCAGATGAGAGGCAGTTTCCAGCCCTGTGCTCTGCACTGCTGCTCTATTTGTTGATGTTTTCTCCTTCCCAAGTTCACCACCTCGATAATCTGAAGCATTAAAAAATAAAAATAAACCCATATTGCACAAATATTCTGCAACTTGGTATGGGTGGCCAAAATACTTTGTTCTCTTTAGAAAGTTATTTTGCAAAGTTAGGTGGTGGTAGAAAAAAATACAGATTTGCAGGGGCCAGTTTCTGACAGTATCTTTAGGTAGCACAGAAAAGTGGGATCTTTGAGGGAGCAAACAAGGTCTTTTCCTGAGGTCTCTTGTTGTGTTCCCCGGCAAAAAAAATCCAGTGTTCAAAATATAACCTTAATTAAAAAACAAACAAATATGTTTTTACCATTGGGAGGTGACATCTGATAATGTTTTCTCTAAAGAAGGGGTGTGGGGATTGGGTATTTTTAGCTGCAGCTATTCTCAAGTTGTTTTGTGACCTTCTGCTAATAATACATTTCTTTAACACTTTCTTTAGAGTTCTTGTAGTTCCAGAAGACTTTTCAGACAAAGATGGGGGAAGGAGAAGAAGGAGGAGCAGCCCACAGGCAGTAGAACTATTGAAATCTGTTTTCTGTTGGATTTTGGTGCCTAAAAGGGTGCAATGTTCGAGTTGGGTGCATCTTGTGAGGGACCTTTCCCAGGTGAGAGGGGTGGCTTGTGCTTCAGCTTTTCCTCTGGCCTGTGAGCAGCTGTGAGATTGCCACTGTCTGCTTCTTAAAAGCAGTTGAAAACGAGATCGAAAAAGTGAATTGGAACCCGTTTTTATAGTTGAAAGGAGAAAGCTTGGACAGAGGAATGATGTGCTGATGGAGAGGCTGTAGTCCAGGAATCCCATGGGAAGGCAGGTGTAAGGAATGGCAGTTTAAACTTCAGGTCTGTGGTTTGGGCTGTGGCTGACTGTCTGCAGGCTCTTAGGATTTACCTGCTGATGTTGTCTCTGAGATAAGAGAGCCAATAAATTCCCATGCGAAACCTGAAGGTCCCCAGTCTGCTGGGCTCCTCCTCACCTGTTGCTGATAGACTGAAAAACCAGCACAGATCCTGAGAGTCGAAGAAGCTGGTCCTGGGCTTTTGTGAACATCAAAGAGGCCATGAAAAAGCTTCTCAAAGAGAGATGGTATGAAAAGCAGGAGAGAAGTAGTGTTTTCAGGTTGGGTCGCTGATGCTGTCTGTCTCTTGGTGGAGGTGATCTGGCTTTCCAAAATGAACAGCACAGTTAGGTGTTCCCCTGAGCTTGACTCTGATGGCATTGTGGGAGGAAAGCAATTAAGCTGAGGGTAAATAATAAGGACACGTGATGTGAGGGCAAGCGAGCAGGAGTAAGATAGGCAAAAGGTGTCTGTGCTGCATCTGTGGTGCGCTGCTCCATCACAATGGGCATCAGGGAAGTTGAACCTAGTGATGGGGCTGGAGAGGTGTTTGGCTTAGGCTGAGCCTGGGGAAGGGACAAGGAAAGTGTTTTAAGTTGTTGTTTACTTGTTCCTATTTATTTTTCAGAACCCAGATCAGCTATCAGTGGTTTCTGCTAATTGTCAATAAATGAAATGAAATTAAGGAAACATTCTCTGAGCTGAGGCTGTTTTGCTTTCCAGCAAATCCTTTCATGCTGTGGTGCCTTTTTAGTGACCACAGGCACTGTCAGAAATGACAGACCAACCTACTGAAGGTGTTGACACTGCATGAGGTCACTGGCCCAGCCTTGAATCAGAAAAAAAAAAGGGTTGCTGCTCCCCAAAAAACCGAGCCCACATCCTGCAGCTGCTGGCCGGGGACAGTGGGCTGTGGGGGTGTTTGCAAGCCCCACACAGCTCCGGGGCTGGGCAGGACTTGCCCCAGTAAAGGGGATTTTGCTTGAAAGGGGTTATGGATCATTCAACATTAGAAACTTGCCAAAGTGGTCTTTCCCCCTTCCCCCCTCCCCTTATTTTTGGACCAAAACATTACTTATTTATTTTGAAGCTCATATTTTAGAACTCTGTCTTCAGGAGAGCTTTATGCCAAAGTGATGGCCAGAGTTAAGACCTGAGCTTTCTGAATGAGACCTCCTGGAAGCTTTTATCAGTAAAGAGTGCAGGGCTGGTGCTGAGCTCCTGCAGGAGCCTGTTGTCTGTGATGCCACATTTTCCCTTGTGTCGATTTTGGGGTGTAAAGTGGTTATCTGGGTAATGCTTTTGTTGCAGGGAATCCCTGCAAATATATGAAAGCTGTTTGGGCTTAGCAACATCTGTCATGGGCAGAGTTCAGTCAGGAGTCTGCAAGGTATCAGCTCGAGGTGCCGTAATTGAACGTTCCATATCTTGAATAAGACTTTTGGTGCCCTTCTTAGTTTTAGGACCTGACACCTGATACTCTGGCTGCTTAAAAAAATGATTAAATTAAAAATAAAAAGTGACTAAGTATTGCTTTTTTGGGAACTGTAAGCTTGGTACCCTGTTTTTGTGTGACACCTGTGTTTAATTCTTTATCACTCATTAGCAGAAATGCCATGGGCTTAGTGCTTGGTGTGAGAGTTTTTCCTTTGGTTGCTGAGTAAAGGAACAACATCCGCAAGAGTGGAAGCTTCATTTGAGTGATTTGGGGAGGAAACTTGGTGATAAGAGATCTGGCAGGAAGGAAGTGCAGTGTGTGGTGAGAAGGGCAGATTCTCAGAGTATCATACTTGGAGTATAATACAGCAGATAGAGTGGACAGAGTGTCTTCTAGAGATGGTTTGCTGCTGGAAAACACAGGCAGCCACTTGAAGCCAGGGCAGTGGTGCAGAATTGACTCTGTCTCTTCAAGCCATGTCTCTTCAAGCCATGGAACATCGTCTCCTCCGCGGGACCTGTAAAGTGGTGGAGTGGGTACTGGAGTGTGCAGTCCCCAGCAGGGTTGGGAAGGCAGGACCAGGCTGTGCCTGGGTCCAGGCTGGATTTCTTGGATGGGCTGTGAAGGGCCTCTGTCTCAAATCACCCGCTGCTGCTTATTGTTGGGAGTGAGCCTATTACTCTGCTGAAAAACCTTCCCAAATAGGGAGGGCAGAAACAATCTGGGAAAGCAAATATTTTCTGATAACGGTGAGCAACAGTACAAGCTTTTGTTTGCAGTCAATGGAAGGAAGTGGGAGAAATATGTAATAGCTCTAGTGCAGCACAGGCTTTACTGCTGCAAAAGAGATTTAGTGCACACACTCATCTAGTGGGTCCTAGGAGAAGCTGCTTGGAATGGGTGGGGAAGGCACAGCTTTTGTTTTGCTGCAGCTGGGCACCTGTGTGAAGCAGATGCTAAAGGAAGGTCTGTGACCAGTGAGCCACGATGAGAATCCACATCCAGGCTTACATGACAACTGGGAACTGGGGAGATGAACTCTTCAGTTTGTACTCAGGGCAAAACTGAAGCAACTGTGCTTTCAATTAAAGGGAGGACTCACAGAGGCCCTTCTCTGCTCAATTGACAGTGATGATAAAAAGTGAACGAACCAGCTCTGATCTCTGTTCTCTGGAAAGATTCTTCCTACTGAAAGACTTGAGGTTATGTAAAAAATAATGCTAAAAGTTCCCCTGCAATTGCTATTCAATTTTGAAGTTTTACCTGAAGGCCTGCAGGCATGTTCTAACTCAAGCAGGGATCTTATTCTTTGTGTTGGACCCACTCTTATGTTAGGAAAAAAAGTGCCTTTCCTATCAAAAGGCACTCCACTGCCCTCAGATGCTTATTTATTAGCAACATCCCTTTTCCAAACTTTTTTTCCACAGTGCAGAGTTCAGCTGTCCTTTAGTAGGATGCATTCAGCTCTCCCAGGTTTTGATCTTTGAACATGAAGATTCATTTCCCAAACTGCTGAGGAAATCATCATTCTGCTTGCAAATGCCTTTTGTAGCAGTTCACTGAAATTTTGTATTTGTAAGCGAACTCTTTTAAGTGAACTGTCTAGTTGTTGCTTTGTTGGGTGAACATTAAAACATTTTTATGTATCTTTCAAGTTCAGAATAGTTTTGGGGTTTTTTTCTTTAGCTGAGCATGTCTTCAGCTAAGACTGCATCTTGAAATGTAGGTGACGCTTGACTTGTGTTTATTTTTTTTTCCTGGGGAGAGCATAATTTCCTGCTGCTTTTCTGGACAGCCTGCATGGCTCTCCATCATACCAAATGCTTGTCTTTATATCACTGTGACAAGCTCTCATGTACTTAAACTTTTCCCTCTGCTTTTGGTCTTATCCAAGAAGCGGTTTTGTGAGTTTTACTGTAACTTTCCCAAAGCAAGCTCCAGCTTTCACTGGAAAAACCCTTCTCAATCATTTCCATTACTAGACTTGAGCCTGCTGTGGTCCCCTTTGACTTGGTTTTATCCCACTGCCATTGCTGTCCATTATTCACATCAGAAATGCTGAAGACATGCAAAACAGTAAATGTAGGTAATAGATCCACTGTGGTTCTGAGCATGGATTTTTCTGAAGTTCCTCATGTTGCTTTCGCAAGCATGTATGATCAGAGGTGCTGAATGCCTCTGAAAAATCTAGAAATGCAAATATGGCATCTGTTTTGATGTCGTCCCATGTCACCTGGCTCTCTCGATTGTACATCCCCTTGGGTCCTGGGCTTCATGGTGACAGGCACCTGCAGATTCAGGTTCACACTGGAGCTCTTTGGGGCTCTCCGTGCACCACATGGAGCTGGATTTCAAACAGGGGGCTGGCTCAGGCCATTCACTGTGCTGCTCTTTCACCTCTGAGTACTTTATGGTGTTAAATGAGGGTTGAGCCAGATAATGTGCTCAGGCATTAACAAAGCTGAATTCTTACCTCCCCATGATGATCACAACACCACAGGTGGTTTCCAAACCAGGGGTGAGGAAGGCACTGAGTTGGCAAACCTGAATTTGTGTTTCGCACTGATTTGAGGTGCCCTAGGGATTATACACTATTACATAGTGGTAGATGCCATGAAGTGTGACAGTGTTCTGCCATCACCCTGATGGAGGCGTGCATGCTGGGGGCTCAACCTCGCTGCTCAGGGCTGGGGGAAAGCACTGCCATTGTGGCATAGCCTGTGGGATGGCAGTGTGGTGATGTCGGCAATCCTTGCCAAGCCTGCAGAGTAGTGTTTAGCTAATTAGGAAATTTCCCAAGTGCTGAGGATGTGTTTGCAAGCAAAAAAGTGGTGTTGGGGTCTTTGGGGTGAATGTGGGGCTGGTGCAGGAGGAGATAACACTCATTTTATCCCCCAGGCTCACATGCAGAGGCACCAGTTGTTTACATCCCTGCATGGGGGACCTGCAAGTCTGTCAGGCCTCTGTCTTGAGATGGGGTTCTTCAATATCTTCACTGGTTAGATCAAGTGCACCATCAGTCAGTTTGCAGATGGCGCAAAGCAGAGTGGTGCACTTGACACAGCAGGAGGATGGGATGCCATCCAGAGGGACCTGGACAAACTTGAGAAGCAGACCTCATGAAGGTCAACAAATCCAAGTGCTGCGCCTGGGTCAGGGCAATCACAGACATGAGCATAGACTGGGAGAGGAACTTGAGAGCAGCCCTATGGAGAAGGACTTGAGGGTGCTGGTGGATGAAAAGCTGGACATGAGCCAGGAATACGTGCTCAGAGGCCAGAAGGCCAAATGCATCCTGGGCTGCATCAAAAGCAATGTGACCAGCAGCTTGAGGGAGGGAATTCTCCCCCTCTGTTCTGCTCTGGTGAGACCCCACCTGGAATGCTGTGTCCAGGTCTGGAGTCTTCTGCATAAGAAAGATGACGACCTGTTAGAGCAGGGGGGCCACCAAGATGACCAGAGGGCTGGAGCACCTCTCCTGTAAGGACAGGCTGAAAGAGCTGGGTTGTTCAGCTTGGAGAGGAGCAGGTTCTAGGGAGACCTTAGAGCACCTTCCAGTATTTAAAGGGGGCTTATAAAAAAAAGAGAGTGACTTTTTACACAGACACGTGGTGATAGGACAAGGGGCAACAATTTCAAACTAAAAGAGGAGAGATTAAATGTTAGGAGGAAATTCCCTGCTCAGGGAGTGGTGAGACACTGGAACAGGTTGCTCAGAGAAGTTCTGGGATATCCCATGTCTGGAAGTGTTCAAAGCCAGGCTGGATGGGGCCCTTGAGCAACTTGGTTTAGTGAATGGCATCCCTTCCCATGGCAGGGGCGTTGTAACTATGTGATCTTTAAGGTCACTTCCAACCCATGATCCTATGATTACATTTTCTTGTTTAACAAAATGTTGGTTTTGCACAAAAAAAAAGAAAGCAGAAATTCCTGTGTCCCTTAAGTAGGGTTGATTTTAGGGGTTATCAACAAGCAAAAGGGAAGGGAAAAATTATGTTATAACTAAAAAGATTGCTTTCATACTCCTTAGAAAAGTTGTGTATCCTAATGCTGCTGTCTTGCATGTAGTTCAAGGCTGTAAAAAAGTTTTGGGAGACATTTTCTCAGTCCTTTCTGGTATTGGATCAAATACTTCTTATTTCTCTGAAGCTTTCTATTGCTGGATATGCTTGCATGGGGCTTTGGTAGAAAAAAAGTTAAGAGAAGTTTGCCCATTAACATCCAGAGCTGCTTTGGAAGGTAATGCAATTCAGGGAACCGCCAGCAAAATGATCAGGGAGTGTCCTCTGCAGAGTCTGCCAAATGCAAATAATTTACTGCAAGGGTTCTGTATTTGGAGGCAGTGTGAGCTGATTAAACTCGTTAAAATGATTGAAGGAATGAGGGTGGTACTCAGAGAATGTAATTTAAAACGTATTTTACTAGGGGCTGGGCATCAGTCTGGGTCAACCTAATGGCTGAAGCTGCCTTCCTCCCTAAAAATGGGGTGCAGCCAGGGACTCTGGCAAGCAGTACAAGACCCACACGGTCAGCATAGGAGCATAAGTCTCACTTTAACTAAGCTGAGATATCCGTAACTTATAAGTCATTCCTCTCAATAGTTATTTTGGACAAGTTTTTCATGGACAAGCTGCATCTTGTTAGTGAATCTTTAACTTCCTACTCCTTTATTTCATCGGCTGCCCCAGTGACTTTATGTAATGGTACATTTGTTATTTGTATGTGTTTTAAAAAAGGTGCTGCCTGTCTGTGCCAAAGAGAGCACAGGCTGCCGGCAGCATGATAGCTTACGTTTGCATCCTTGTTCTTTGGGTTTTGGCTAGGGACCATCGTTTACTCCACTGTGCCCAGGGCGACATCTTGGGTATCAGCCAGGACACGTGTCCTCACCCTGCTGGTTCAGGCACATGTTAGGTGTGGGTGGCCTCTAGCTGACAGTGTCTGCCAAGCCAAAAACCAGGAGAAGTTTTAAATAGCAATAGAAGATGCAAAAGGAGCCTTTAGCTTACCCAAAATTACCAAGTATAGCTGGAGGTAAGAATGACAGTCGGAATGGTAAAAAGGAAAAGTATTGTGTCCCTTGGTGTTGCTACATTTACCAAAAGGAATAAAATACAGTATTTTAAGAGGAATGCAATGGAGAATGACCATCGTTGTAGCGTCCTTTAGTTTATGGTTAAGGAGAAGTAAACTGCTCTTACAGTCTTAAGCAAACAGAAGAAGCCAGTTCCTAAGCACTATGTTTATATAGTTCTTTTCCAGGTCAGTGCATCACCCAAAAAAAGAGGATTTTTTTTTTGTTTTCCCTCTGGCTTTTTTTTGGCCTTTTTATAGCCACTGAAATGGAAGAAGGAGGGAATGCAAGGAGAAAATTAATCTTCAATTCCCAAAGCAGCATGTGGACTTCTGCATTCTTCAGTTTACTCCTTTTCCTAAAATGAAAAATTATTTAAATAATGATGCTTTAAAAAATAATTCATGCATCTTGGGATTTTTGTGCTGTCTTCTGTTTGGCTTTTTTTGCCGTTGTTGTCTGTAGAAGATGAGTTCATGTTAAAAAGAGCTTAAAAAGTGTTTGGATGCTCTTTTATTCCCTGTGAGGTCTAAAAATAGAAGCTGACAAAGACTTGCTTATAGACTCACTGCTCTGCTTGGAGGGTTTAGCTTACGTCTAAAGCTGCATCTTCTGACATTGCAACAGCTGAGCTGTGCAGAAGCACTAAGGCTGGGCTTACCCAGCGTAAGCAGGGAAGAGAGCAAATCCCTGTATCAGCCCTCTTGCTTCTCTCCTCCCATCTCCATCCTTGGGCAGAAGATCTTAACCTGACCGCCAAGGCACAGCACCAAAAATGTGTGTGAAAATGAGAGCGAGATGTAAGTACTGGGAGCACAGGAAGGAGAATGGTGGGGAGAGGTTTGATGTTTTATTTACTGTCAGTGCTACCGTCACACTGGTTGTGATGGGTGGATGGGATGGCATGTAATTGCAATCTTACATGGTTTTAGTTATTTCTGTAACTAGGAAGACTTGGCCAATGTATTTGGGTTTCTTCATACTGCCATAGTCTAGTGGCAAAGTATTATTATCGTTGTGACCACAGCTTGCCATTATACTGTAAAAACTTGATGCAAATTGGGACAATAGAGGGAGATGTGTGTAATCTGCATTATAATGCATGTAAGCCACATTGTAACCTACTCGGCGATCACTTAACATAAAATGTAGTGTGTGTTATGGGTTATTTGTTTATAAAGGTGGCCACCTCTGAAAGAGTGCAAGGTGTTCTGCACTTTGGAGTCTCCAAGTTGTTGCGTCTGGGTGCTGGAGGGGTGACAGCAGGGAAATTCAGCACACGACTGCCCAGGAATGTGGGGATAGCTCCATTTACAGGTGCTTGTGTGGGGAATTGGAGGAGAGGTGGCGTTACTGAAGTGGCTGCTCATGACAGTGAGCTGTGCTTCCTCTCCTGATGCCTGCTGGTTGCAAACAGAGCATCGTGCTTTGGGGTGATGTCTTGAGTTCACACTTGTGAAACCAGTGCTTTGCTTCTCTGAATTGCTGAAAGTGAGAACTAAAACCTTAGGGTTTTTATAAACAACAGCTATATATTGGGCTCTGGTGTCCTTTTGAACTGTTTTAGCTGTTTGGATGTGTCAGGTAGGAGCTGCAAGGGCTGGGAGGTGGCTCAGGTGGCACAGCCAGTGCCAGCTCTTCAGCCATGTGAGTCAGTGATGTTGTATTAATGGTCTTAACCTGACCAAAGTCCTCAGGAATGGCCTGGACCCTCCATTGCAACCCTTCTTGGTGGCAACATGCTCTTAGATCAGCTGAAGTTGGGTGTAATGCTGTGCCTTTGACTTAGGCAGGGGGCATATTCTGCTTGCTGAGTTGCCGGTATGACGTTCCTGCTGGTGCAAAGGTATGCTGGATTCTCAGACCTGCAGGGTAAGCCCCTGTATGCCTTGGCACTCAACCAGGCCAGAAAATGGTCAGAAAAACCACTCCAGGGTTTTTTTTTGCAATGTGGATGAGCATAGTTTATCTTCTGCCCTGTTGTTACAGCCTGTTCTCTCCCCACCAGGCTCAGATGCTGCCTTGCTGCTTGCTCCAATGGGACCTGCCTTTTCCTGCTTGTGGAAAGACCCGTGTTCTGGTAAAGGACCAGGCCTTCATCATGCCAGAACCGTAAAGCTTACCAACTTCTTATCTCCTTTGCAGTGAGCCTGTGGGACAAGAGAGCACACGTGTGGATTGCCTCCTGCCTTGCCTTTTCTCCCAGCCACCTACAGTGAGCTCTCACATGCTGGAGAAGCAGAGGGTGGAGGAGATCCGTTGCACAGAGCTGGGGCAGCACGAGTGAGCCAAAGGGCATTTGACCAGTGTGCTGTGGCAGCTGGAGGTCCTTGCCACCCCGCAACAGGGACAGCTGGCTCCTGCCAGGTAGATGCCCGCAGGGGAGTGGACAACTCCAGCTGAGCTGATGCATCTCGGCACCTGATACAAGGCTCAGGTAAGGGAGCTTGGAGCTGGGCTGTGCTTTCATCCTGTCTTCTCTGAACTCAAAAACCGCCTCTGGAGCAGATGAGAATTACCCTGAAAGCCATTGTGTGCTGTGGGTACACATGGTAGTAATCAGCAGGACCTCATCTGCAGTGATGCTGAATCCCCTGGTTTGTTGGGATATTGCTGATGGCATCAAAGTGAGTTGCAGTTCTCCCTTGGGTGTTCCCAGTACCTCTACTGTGGGAGATGACAGTGTTTTATTCCAGCACAGCATACTGTGCAGTTTCAGATACAATGCAAGTTTACTAGGACAGGAGCTCATTTGAATTTTCTGTAACACATCTGTGATTCATCTGAAGTGATCTATGTGCAGTCATTTTCAGAGACCCCAGGACAGTTAAAATATAAACCTCCCTGCAATTCAGCTGGTGCTCCTTATGCTCTTTAAACAAACAAAAAAGCTTGCTTGTGTGCTCTTGGATTGTAGTCAAGGAAATAAACATGCAAACAGGATGCCCTGTATCTTGGTTCATCCTGCTTGATAGTAATTTCGTTCCTGAAGTCATAATTCACTTTGTGGATGCAGGTCTTGATTTCCGTTCTGGTAGCAGGGTTTTAAGCGTGTGCCAGGTTTGGGCTAAGGTTGGTGATGCACAGAGCAGTGATATGTTGTTTAGAAGCTGGTGCCTGGCCAGGATGTTTGCAGTCTGGGTTTGTTAGTGAGAGAGGGGCTGCAGATGGGGATCAGTAGAAATGCTGGATGCAAGCACATAGAGTGTGTTGTCCATTTTGGAATAGAAATTGGATTTCTAGTAAAAAAAATACTGCAGCAGCAGCAACACTGGAGGTGGGAGATGCTGGTCAGTCTTGTACCAAGACCTCAGGAGCAGCTTGACTTTAGTGTGGGGCTGGTTCTCACGAAGCAGAAGCTCTGCCTGCAGTCAGCAGCGTGTGGCCATCACTTCCTCCTCATCTCGTCATCTCTGGGGCACACGGCACACAGCCATGTGTGCCAGCGCCCGCCTGCAACAGCCCACAGCCCCTCTTGGCTGTCTCGGGAAGCTCTGAGGCTTCCTCAGGCCATGGTGATGCAGTTGAAGCAATCCAAAGCCATGGTCATTTTGGCTGTGCTTGGTAGGTACATGCAGTGGTGCAACCGCATGGCTTTGCTTCTGAACGGCTTTAAGCATGTGGGAAAAGAGCCTCTGATGACAGCTCCCCTCGGCTTGCAGCTGCTGACTGTGCCCAGTAAATTTTACCAGGCAACCGGGATGGGCAGTTTGCTCCAAGCCTTGAGTCTGTGTGGTTTGAAGGATGTCAAGGTGCATTTCATGCACTTAAAAAAAGCCACGATAAGGTTTTTTAGCCCCTTGTACTGCTTTGCATGCCCAGGTTTATTCCATGGCGTGCAAGCGCACGAGTCACCTTACAACTAATACTGGCTTTAGAAGTGAAAGCAGTGCTTTGCTGGGAAGTGGTGTAGACTGCAGGTGTGAGTCGTGAGAGGGTCTTGCCTCTTAGCAGGTGTTTTATAAGCAGTTTTATTTGCATGGATGCATAAGCCTTTCCTTTAAAATTGTTCCCTAAAGGAAAAATTGTAGGCTTATAACATAGATGGCTAAAGACATAAAATACTGGGTTAAAATGTTCTTTTAAAATAGAACATGAAACAGGAACAGCAACTTGTTGAGTTTCACCAGTGGTGAATATGGTTGTAGTAAGTATATACCTTTTTTACTTTGTTCCACAGCAGTAGTTTCAGTCTGATAGAGGCCAGAATGATGGTGAAGTACAGTGTGTCAAAATGTGCTTTTTTTTTTTTTGCTTCTCCCAGCAGCACTCTCTATTTAAAGTTAAATAGGCACATTCAGAATGTGAACACATGTTCACCTAAAACCATTTCTCCTTTTTCAATGACCTTCTGCCAGATAACCAAAACAGATAGTCTTAATCTCAAATGGCTTGAGTAAATGCTGCTTTACAGTACAAAAGATTTAAAAATTGGATTCCAGAATATCCTCAAATCCAGCCCAAGACTGAGAATGTGTTGCTATGCTATGCTTCCTAAAAAGAGATTTTACTGATATTTTCGTTTCCAAAAGCCTTTCTGCCAAGTGACACTTGGTGCAAGTACTGGCAGGGCAATTGCTATTGGTTTTATAAGCATGAGACATAGAGTCGTGACTGGGGGTGACAGGGGACGTGTGTGTGTCCTGGGCTGTGTCACAACGAAGACTGTTGCTGGGCCATGGGAAGAGTTTGGTTCTTCATCTGGGCAGCAAGCAGGTTTGCAACAATGGCCTGGGTGACTGGTGGGCAGAGGTTCCCATGCTCCCAGCCAGGCTGGTCCCACTGGGTACCACCTCATGTGGGGCAATGGGAGCTCGGCACATTTGGCTGGAAAAATATGGAGAAGGTTATAACAGTAAATCTGTTTTATGGAGAACATACACCAAGTCTTGGATTTTTGATGCAGACACCTTCTTCCCACTGCCAGTACTTCAGATCCCAGCTGGTGAATTGATTTCAGGAAAGTTGTTTTCATCCAAAAATTTGGTATTTTATTTCAGGTTTACTGATGGCTAGATAGTGTTCAATGCATGTAGGTAGTAACATGCATTTTCATTAAGCATCTTTAGGCTTACTCTTGCTGGGATTAATTTTTACTTTCTTAAATTGTAAACTGGAAGCTGCAAGTTTTAGTGTGAGATGACAGATTGTGGGTGTTTTCAACTTGTCATTTTTAAAAGGAACTACTTGATAACTTTGTTTGCCCGTTGAATTTAAGCGTGCATGGCTTGGAACTTTCTGTTGCTGATGTCCTAGTAAATTTATGTAATACCATTGTCGCATTGTTCACATTTTCTTACCATTCCTGTTCATAGCAGCTTCATCTTGTGTGTAATTTTTGGAAAAAAAATTTGTTTGCTAGGAAAATACAGTACTGGCGGGACAAAATTGGGTGTCAGGCTTGCGAAAATAACTTGAGTGGTGTTACAGAAAATAAAGAAAGCATGCAGTCATATATAGGTATATGGAGAAGCATGGCAGGTACAGCCTCTTTCTTTCTGTAGGAAGCCTGTTTATGTCAAGGAAAAAAATTATGTGTTTCCTCAAACCCTTCAGAAAATAAAATGTCTCAGTAGTTTCCATGTACACAAGGTGTCATTTTCCTCAAGCACATGCTATATAAAATCTTGGTGTCAAACTACTCTGGAGTTTGAGTATGTGCAGAATGAAATAAAAAAAAAATCCATATTCCATATAGGCTATTATAGAGCTAAGCTATATTCTGTTCTCTCTCTAGAGTACTTTGAAAATCATCTAGTTGAGCACAGCACTGTCTCTGTACTCCACAAAGCAGCAGTGTTGTGATCAGATGCTGAGGCTGGTGCAGCCACTTGCTATCTCCATCCTTCCCACTGCCATCAACCATTTTCTCTGCTTTCAAGTGTTTTCCTAAATTTGGACTTTTGTACTGTTATATTAGAAAGAGAAAACGAATGTGCATAGTCCAGGCATGAGATGCAAAACTGGCTTGTTTGCACCAGTCTGGTGTTTCTGGCTTCAGAGAGGTTTTTGCAGAGGTGGGTGCCAAAATATATGTGTTCTTGCTGCTGTCCAAGTTTGCTCTTCCTTTCATTATTCTATTACAGAGTGTGGTCAGAGATGTTCAGAATAGCTTTTACTTTGTAAATGTCTTGAAAAATTTCCCATTTAATTTGACGAACAGTTTATTTTTTCCCTGTAGCCTGCGGAATATTTGTATTTTTAGCAGCACATAAAGGACATAATTTGAATTTTTTGGCCCCGTAACAACCAAAAAAACAGTGTCAGAAGTGGGGGAGTGAAATTGCCTTTGAGTAAAATTTCACAGGAGAAGGAGGAGATGCAGATGTATTAGGTGACACTGTGAGACAGTTACTCAGACCTTGCTACTTTGAAAAATTAAGCTGTGATTAAAATGTATTGAGCAAAATTCACGCTTGAAGTAAGAGCTTCAGCTTGGAAAAATAAAAGAAAAAAATACACTTTAATATTTCTATCCTTGCTCTGTTTTGATTGTGGAGTCAATAATGGGGAAAGATACACCCATTCCTGTCACAAATTTGAAGAATTTGCCTTTTTCCGTGTCTGTATGGATTATTGTCAAGTGGTGCCATGCCTGTGCTGTTGGCTGATAATAGGTCACTGAAGAGCTGTCCTGATAGCCCTGATTATATTGCATGTGAGGTATAATATTTCTATCACACTGCTGGCAACTAGGAGTAATGGCTGCTTCCAAAATGAAGAGTTAGGGAAAGATGGATCTCCCAGCCATCTCCAACCATGCCTGAAAGACGTGACAACAAGCAGGCTGCATCAAGGAGTTGTTAAGATGAGACAAATAATCTCTTGCAGATGTCTGAAGGTGTGGAGAAGTGGGCTGAGCCTTGGAGAGCACTGATGCTTTTGCTCATCATATCTCCCCCAGATTTTTTCCCCTCAGTGAATAATCATCTCCTTCAGAAGATCCCAAGTGTGATGCCTTTGGCTGCTCTGGCTCATTTGGGTGGCAAGCACCACTGCTGAGATGCAGCTTCAACCAGAAGCTGGGATAGGCTGTCCGATGACAAGAATCCTTCTTGTTTCTCCTAAAGGGAGGTCAGGATGGCTCCTGGTATCCATTAGAGAGCTGCAGTGGTCCCAAGATTTGGGTAATGTGGCCTACAGCGGCCTGGCTTTAGCCTCCCCGTTGCTCAGGTTCAGTTGTGTCCTCGTGCAGGGAGTGGGGAGCTGGCAGTCCTGTTGTATGCAGGCAAGCTCTGCAAATGCTTTGTACAGTAGCTTTTCAACCTAAGCCTAATTTTATCTATGTGATATGGATGGGAGCTAAAGTTGTCAGCAAACATGTTTTGCATTAGCACTTTTCTAATTATTTCTCATGGTGTCTACACATTTATGTATCTCCTTTCTCCCCCCTCCCCCTTTTTTTTTTTCTTACAGCTTCTGATATGAAGAAGGATATAGAGTCTTTAATAGCCCAGGAAAAAGCAGAGATCGTTGCCAAGTATGAGAAGGTACCAGCCTCAAGTCTCTCCCCAACATGCTGGCTAAGGCTGAAACTATTTAGTAGATAGGAATGCTTCAAATAAGAACTTCTGCTTTCCTGCAGGCATCACCCCAATAACCCTCATGCCATCAGGCTTCATGCCAGCTCTCCCTGCGTTCTTCTGCCTGCACATCCCCTTTCACTGCATCCCTGGAGTTTCTTGAGGATCCTGTGTGTGCTCAGTACAGATCCCGAAAGGTGCTGGGCTTCTAGTGCTTCAGTGCTCCCTTAGCATCAGGGCAGCTTGTGCCCGACAGCACTGGTTTCTCTGATGTACAGCCCTTCCCAGCTTGTAACAGAGGCATACGTGGAGTGCTGGATAGGCTGAACTTACCCATTTTTCTCTTGCCTGTATTTGTCTCTTCAGCACAGGTTTTGCATTTCTCGCTCTGTGCCTCTTAGCATACAGGAAGAGAAGGATATGGGCTTTGGAGACGGGATGAGGTCATTCCTGATGCTGGGACCAGCTCACAAATGTCCTTTCTGCTTTCAGGGCAGACAGGAAGGAGCTCCGATTGACCACTGGGAAGATGCCGATTTCACCCTGTATAAAGTTACAGACCGGTTTGGTTTCCTGCAGTAAGTCCTCCTGCCCAATCCTGTCTCCTCTGACCTGTGTGTGTGTGCGGACCATCCTTCTGCACCGAGCATGACAGGCCCAGCATCTTTCCTCTGAGCTGCTCTGTGAGTTGGCTTGATCAATCCCAAATGCAGGAGGAAAGATGAGATGGGCCTCCTTCCTCAACTGTGCATGTTCAAACACTCAGATGCTTTAAATCTGCTCTAAGGCAAGGCTCAGAAATGGTTTCCTATCGCAAGCCTGGCGTTACAAGGTGCAGTCTGGTGCTCCTGTGCCTCCATGAAGGACCACAGCCTGTCACAGAGGGAGAGGATCTTGTGTTTACAGCTAATGATCCAGGGAGGTATAGGAAGAGACGAGACAAGATATCTGGTCATCTTTGGTTCCCTTAGGAAATCCCCATCCGAAGCAAGGCACAGATGAATTAGATGCACACCCTGTGCCTGGGAAGAATGCTTAAAAGAACTATTTTTATTCCAAATCTGAACAAAAGTTGTAATAGTAGGCGTTCTGCATGTAGGAGTGGGGTTTGAAGCAATTGCTGTCCAGAAGTTCCACTTCCCCACACTTTTGATTGCAGATAATGTGTATATTGAGGAGGACCTATATGCCCAGGATTTCCAGTTATGTTGAGTGCTTGATTACGCCCCAGGAGCTCCTGTTGGGTAGTGGGGTTTCTTGCCCACAAAGTAACCAGTGACCCCTTGCTTTTCCAGCGAGCAGGAGCTGCCAATCCGCACCGCCTTGGAGGAGAAGGTGAGAGCTGCCAGCTCTGTCATCATGGCTGTGGCATCCTTATCACATCATCTGGGGAGGGAATGTTTTTTGAGGAAATGAGGGTGCAAGTGAGAGCGAAGCAGGCAGCCGGCACCCACTGGTCACTGCTGCTTGCCCAGAGATGGGAACTCTGCACGATGCCAGACTGTTGGAGCTTTTATTTTCCTGGGTCAGGCATCTCTTCCTCCATGCTGCACTGAAAAAGCACCTTTTCAAGCAATTTTGGGCTTTTCCTTCTGCTTTGAAACAGTGCTCAGCAGGTGTAGGGGAAGGGGAAAGAGATCATCTCCATCCTCATCTCCCCGGAGATGAGAGCATGGCCTCTGTTAGGATCCTGCTAACAGGGACTCAACAGCGTCACGTTTCTGCCAGTCTGATACAGTGATACAGTTTGAGGCTAGCTGAACCTGCAGATATTTTTATTGTCAAGGAATACTCCTCTTGGAAATGCTTTCTCTGTGTTAAGCCTGTGTGTCTTGTCATTTTTACTAGTGCTGCTTTTAATTACCATGGGTTGAAATTGCCAGTTTCTGCAAGCAGCAATGGATTATTCCCATCTCTAGTGTGAAGTCTTTGCATAGAAGTTTAAACCTAAGAGAATGAAATTTTGTGTTTCCAGGAGGTATCTTCTGGGGCTTTTTTTTCTTAAATTTGTCTTCTCTTCCCTGCATCAGCAAAAACAGCAGGAAATTGAACGTGTGGACAAGTGGCTTAAGATGCTGAAGAAATGGGGCAAATACAGAAACAGTGACAAGGTAAGGAGGAAAAGAAAGAGCGTGTGTTTGGAAGGGCGGGTCTGATGCATCCTTATGATGAGTCAGGCTTTCAAAAAGCTGAAAGAGAAACCAGAGATCACTGGAACGTTGCCTTCTTCTACTCATTGGTCTTTAATGTTTTAAACTTTTTCTTGAAGTTGCTGAGTTACCAGTCAAGGGAGAAGTCCTGTTCTGACTTACATGGTTTTAAAAAGGGTTTCCTAAACACTGCTGATGTGTTTGCACTTCTGCTTCCCTGTGCAAGCAGGAGAACAGCAGAGATGTTCGTGTGCCCAGCTGGGTCCCTGCCCATTGAGAGCAGAGGGTAGTGCATGCCACAGATTGCTTCTGTGTCTCCGCGTCCTGGGAATGGTGTGGGAGATGTGACTGGTATGGTCCAGTTGATGTTCCTTGTAGTTTTCCTTGGAGGAAGAATTATTTTGTCTAGAACATCACATAGATTTCATATTTTGCTCCTAGCTGTGCCTGTGAAAAGCCACTTAGGTGTTAGATTTATGTCCACCTGTCTGTGAAAATCAAGGATGGAGACAGCCTTCATGTTTAGCAGGAGGAGTGGGGTTTTTGTCTGGATTGCTTCTTGCTCCTGCTGAGAGTCCTTGGGAGAAATTTGGGCTTGGTTAAAAGGGTTATGCAGAGAGAAATATCTCAAATGAGAATATTTGCATAGCTGTAGGGATAATGTTGAGCAGAGCATCCTCCTTGCCCAGCCATCAGGAGGGATGTCCAGTTCACCCAGCTGTAGACTCATCGTTTTTAAAAAAACAAAACCAAAATCATCTTCATTACAAGCAGGGGTGGGGTGTAGATGGGCTTGGGACTTTTTAGTCCACTTCGGGGTGATTCTAATTATTTTGTTCATCGGTGCTGCTCCACGGGAAAATTGGAGGCTCTCCTGTGGCTTGTTTTTGTCTAATTAGAAGTTAGCACTAATTGGTTAGTGGCCTTGTGGGTAAACCACTGAATTCCAGCAGAGTGCAGGGAATTCCTTTGGGTCCTGGAGGATGTTTGGGGTGGGTAATGAAGAGTGTTTTTAGCACACCTTGGCTTCCCTGGGTCAGCCAGTGGGGACAGACAGAATCTGGCGCAAGGGGTGTGGAGCAGTAGTGATCCCCATCTATTTTGGATGTACTTTAATAATTAGTGGGCGTGCTAAGCACACTGTGGCTGACGTCACTCAGGTCTGCTGGATGGCGAAGGGTTAGACCGGCAAGTGGGGTTTGAGGGTCTTTGGGTCAGAAAATCACAGAGCTCTTGTAGTAGAATAAAGGATGTTATTTATAACAGCCTGTAAATGGTCGATGACTCTTGGGCACAGAGATGGCATTGTCTTCGTGCTGGGGGACTGGAAATGGCTGTCCCCTCTCCCAGCAGACAGAGAAGCAGTGCTTGGCCCCAAGCAGGGAAGGAGCAGTCTGGTGACCCCAGAGTAGAAAGGAGCTTTGGTTTCAGTCCTGTCCAGCCTAACACCCTGCTGCCTTGTGCCAAGTCAGGAGCAAGGCAGGGAGGTCTGTAGCAGCCACACAGACCCAGAGAGGCACAAAAGAAGTGCTTTAAAGAAAATAGTAAAATTAGGTTGTACCCTTCACCTGGATGTGCAACTCCATGCTCTCATGTCAGGAGCATGGAAGCTACTCGGGTATTCCTGCTGCTGTGGTTGGATGCAGTTCAGCTGTGGCATTTCAAGGACCTTATACTGGGATCACAGTCATGCCCTTGAGATGGCTACATTTTCTTTTCTAACTAAAGTAAATGTGACAAGCCCTTTGATCTGATTTTTCTAAAGCAGAGTGGGTTGGTTTTGTTCCCTCTCTGAGCACTCAGGCCGACACATCTGCCTTGCACGTTTTCTTCAGGTTTGCCACTTTGCTGACATGATAGAAACCAGAGTGTCACAAGGCAGCAGCTCCGTGTTATTTTTTTAACAATGTCTAGAATGTCATCTTTGAAAAATTCCTCTTACTGAAGACAGGAATCTTCCCTTTGATGTTCATTTTGATACACTGTGCTTTATTAGAAGGAAAAAAATTGTGTTGCAGGAACCACAGGCAGTTTCACAGAGAAATTGCCCTGACTTTGACTGCATGAATGATGTAGAAACCCATTTTATTTTCCAGGCTGGGACTTTCTGGACTTCAGGGCCAACCTTTTGAGTTCCAGTTCATATGCTGGAGCTGGCAGGCATCTGATCATATTGAGTGCTTGATGAAGAGAGACTTACCAAGCAGGCCACCGTGTTTTGCAGCATATTAGTACCCGATCAGGTCTTAGTTTGTTGTCTCAGTGTCTGTGTTGCAAAATGTCCACAGGAGGAGGGAGGCTTTGTACCCATCCAGGGCACTGACTTCAAAGCAGCCACCCATCTGCAAGCTGCAAGAAAGCAGCTTTTTCAGACCCCTGGCATGAGCCATTGCCAGAGAGCAGCAGGTTTGGCTTTCTGTTCCCTCACCTGCAGCTGGTGTGCATCCCTGCATGCTGCTCGTTGCAGTCTGGGTCTTGTGACTGTCACAGATTATAGGAAATCAGGGTGAAAAAAAGAGGAGGACCTTTTACAGTTCCTAGCCCAGAATGGCCTGACTATGCCTAAAATAATTTCTGGCATAACCTGTTTCAGGATCAGAAACAAATAGGATTATCTTAATTAAAGTGATGTCCTGAGGCTCCCTGTGCTCATTATCACTTCAGATCTGTCTCTGTCTCTCCTCTCAACACGTTTTGTAGCGATATGATTTAATTTCAGTAGCAACATCAGCAAAAAGTGACACCAGCACAATTCCTCACATGGGTGGGGTTAGAATGATGCAATACTGCTTTTTGCTGGCTGTACTTCCACAAGGAAAAGGGCACAAAAATAAAGGAGTCCATGAAAGGACCACAGTCTTGCGGAGTTAAGCTATGTCAAACTTGCAAAGAAGTGCTAAATTGTGTTACTCGGGGTTCAGCACAGGGAGGGTCGGGTGGTCTGTGTCCTCTTCACTTTAAACCCAGGTTTAAATCCCGACCTGACTCTGCTTGGGAAGGTTAGGAAATGGTTGCTGCATGTAATAATATAACAGTTCAGGCAGCACAGTTTTGCAGCGAAAAAAGGCTGTGCTGTGTGCACTCCAACTGAGGGATAATTTATTCATCGTAGCCCTGAAATAGATGGATTTCAGCCAGAAGTATCAGTCGTAGGGAGAGGATATGACCTCTGCATCATTTGCAAGCTGTGTCTTGTTGCTGTCCATGTGGGATGGGACCTTTAGGAAGGGATGTCTTTGGTCAGAGATGTCTGGTTTTTAGGCAAAGCCTGCCTTTGTGCATGGGGGTAGCCTGGTCTCTGCTAAGGTCACGGGAGTGCAGGGCACTTAATCCAGTGCATGCCAGCAAAGCGGTTTAGGATGAATTGGGGATCTGTATGGACTGACACAGACCCCCAGGAGCGAATAATCTGCTAATGCCAGGGAGAGCCAGCAGATGTTTGTCATGTCAGGGTTGGCTGAAGTTAGGTCTCCTCCATGCAAATGCCATGGGAAAGAAAGGGGGTTGCATCTGGGAGCTGCAGGGTGGCTTCGCCTGCCTTTTTTTTTTTTTTTTTCATTTTGGAAAAGTGGATTGTGTTTTTCTCTCCTCCAGAGGTAGCCCAGGCAGTAAAAGTAAATGCCTACCCACAGCCCATCAGCTTTAGGATTTAAATTTGCCCCTGCTTTGCTGCTGGAGCCCTTGTAGACCTGGTGGCACCTCATCTGGCATAGCTGCATAGGCTCCAGCTGCAGGCACAGCAGCCAAGTTGGGAGTAAGCATTATCTGTATGGAAAAAAAGCCATGTGAAGTGATGTCCCATCTGCCAAGTGTCTTGCACAGCCACATCATCAGTCAGTCATCTTTGTGCAAGCAGCTGGCTTTGTGGTAAAAAAAAAAAGAAATCCTCTTCTCTGGGGTGATGGTTGTGGTGGTGATCGTCATAGCTCAGTTTACCTGGTGCTTCATTGGTAGAGGATGTGAAGAAATCCTTCCTCTCCAGAAGGATCACTCTTTGAGCCCTAAAGGCATTGAGGAAGGGGGACTGCCCGCCACTTCAGCGTATTGGAGATGTATGTGGGTACAGAAAGAGGCTTGAAAGGGATATCACCATGCATACCCAAAATTTGGACGTTGCTCCTGCAGTCTCTTCCTGGTGAGCCATGCACATGGCTGGGAAGCCAACAGTGACAGACTCTTAAGTGTGAAAGTGAATTGCAATGTGTATGTTCTGCTTGAAAAACCAACCCACGTCTCCCAAACCCTTTTTAACTGCACTGTCTTAACTACTGCAAAAACAGATTCTGTCTTTAACTCCACTCTTCTAGTTGAAGACCTGGAGTACTTGGTTGGGTACTTCTCAGAGGAGATTTCTGGTGCAGGAAGATGGAGCTCAGGTCTGTACTTCTATAGTCTTCCCCATACCAATTACCAGAAAGAAAATACACAGGGAAGGGAGAGATAGGGATGGGGTTGTGATGGCATCTGTGCCACGACCTTTGTATGCTAAAGCCTGGAGAGGGAAGATGATTCTATGGCAAAATTTGGAGCAAGTTTTAAACACTATGGGTCCAGTCCTTGGCTGACATGGCCATTCTGCACAGTGTCTTTAACTATTGCTTTGACCACCAGCATCTCCATTTGTGGAGCGGGATGATGTCCATTCTTCCTGCCCTGCGTTGGTCAGTCTGTCAGTCTGCGTAGGATGTGATCTAGTTGTGCTCTTCCCATCTGTAAGGGCTGAGCAGTCCCTAAGAGATTGAAGATTGTGACCTTGAGGGTTGTTTTTGGTTCTCACATGAAACAGGAGTTGTCATCACCTGATGCCTTACCTCTGTCACTTCATCCCAGCGTAAATGGTGCTTGTAATGGTAACTTCCCTCTTTTCCTTCAAGCTTCACAATGCAAAAAAGTTGCTCATTTTTTCTCTGCGTGACTCACAGCTCCGAGGTTTTATCACTTTCATGTCTGGAGGTGGTGGGAGGAGGAAAGCCCTTGGATAAATAATATGAAAGCATTTCAGTTCAGTTCCATCTCAGCATGTTTTGTAACTGCCCTGTTCCTTCCACACTTGTGCAAAGAAAATCATTAGAGACATTTACTATATGCCACTGATGGTTGCACTCATTAAAGTACACCAATACCAGCTCTGGGAATTCAAAACAAAATTATTTTCTTCCCACAGAGCTAAGCATCACCTACCCCGCCAGCTGTCAAGTCAGTCTCTCCTAATCCATTGGAAATAATTTTTTTTTTCTGAATCAATGTTTTTATCGGAATTGGTTCATACTCCAGTTTCTTGATCCCACCTCATCTTTTGCTTCATGAAGGCATGAGTGCTTGCAGGAGCCAGGCTTTTGTGGGTGCCTTGTCAGTACTACTTTGGGGACGTGGTTCATCTTTGTGTCTCTTGAGGCGTTGTGCTTCTTTCATCCTGATCTAATGACTCTCAGGAACTGGGTCTTTCACCTGTGGGAATGAAGCTGTCCGGTGTGGTGTGAAGGTTTGCTGTCCTCAGAAGCACCTCCCCGTGCGAGCTTGGATGAGCAGAACCAACTCTCCTGGATGTGCAGATGGTGAATTAGTGATGTCCCTCTTAAAATGCGGAGTGCTGTTGAACAGGATGGTGGCCTTCTATGGATGTGTCTTGCTACTGAGGTTGCTTTTTAGGCGTCAGTTCTTGGTGTATACAGAGGGGAGGGCAGGGTCTGGTAAAGGATTTCTTTAGGATTTGGTCTTGGCTGTACATTGGACCTTCAAAGCTGGTGCTAAGCAGCACTTGGGCAAAGCAAGCATTTGGGAAATTCAGATACTTTCTGTGTCAGCAGAAATACTGAAATTTTTATCATAATGAGGTGGAAAAGCATTCTCACACACATCTAGTTCTCCTAGTACTTCATGGTGATCTTGACACTTATTACAGAGCTGGTTTATATACTTATTTTTAGCTGGGATAGTGGTGTTAATTCTGGATAGTGGTGTTAATTCTTTGCTGTCCCCTAGCCTTTCTGCTTGAACTCCACCTCCTGTCTTGCCTCCTCTTGTCTTGTCTTTGGCCCATTGCTAGGTTTTGCCCTGGGTAGGCACAGTGCTGCTGTGCAGACAGGAACAAAACGAGGGGTGTGGGTCTGTGCTACAGAGGCTGCGAGCCAGCTCAGTGCCGTGGTTATGGTCTTTATATCTTTGTGGAAAGTTGGTGTTAAAAAGTCAAGTTGGAAGTAAAAAGGGCAGTGGTGTGAGGTGGGTCAGAAAGGAAAGGTAACAGAAGCAGATGTTCAGCTTGGTGTAAGAGATGCAAAGACAGTGCAGCAGGCCCATGTCTAAAAAGCCTTCTACTAGGATCTTAATGCTTCCCTGTGAATTGCAGCCCTTCTCTTCCATCAGCCTGGATTGCATGAAGCAGAACAAACAACCTTTGGGAAAAAAAGAGGGATTTTGAAGGTAGGCAGGTGCAGGTGCAGGTGTGCTTGAGCAGTAGCTCAAGCTGATTGCCTGGTTGGGTGAGCCTCGAGCTCATTCTTGTGACTGGAAATCCAACACCTCTGTCCCCTCCCAAGGGATTGTCTGGTTCTGAGGGAACACCACGTCACAACGTAAATACCCTCTACGGCTGGAGCTCAGGCATGTGCCGCAGGTCCTCGGGAGCCTGGAGGAGTGCTGCAGTTGGTTTTGTGCTGCAGCTGCAAGGCATTTCACGGGTGGGATGAATGAAAGGATGGAAAATACTCTGAAATGGAGCTTTTTTTCTTTTTTATGAAGCATTTTCTTTCAATATAAGAAGTCAGCAATGGAACAAAAGCTTTTTTTTTCTTTCTGTTTTACATTGAAATTTAATGGTCCCTTTAGAGAAAAAGGGCTTTATGTCAAGAAAAAGGGAAGAGGCATCTGTGAGATGAAGTGAACATACGCATGTTTGTCCCCAATCCCCCTCTTTGCCTGATGAGTGCCCTCCATGTTCAGGGAAGAGCCCTTGGTGTAGCCTGCAGTCTGCTTTGCCACTTGTCAAGCTGTGAAGCTGCTGTGGACACATCTTTGTGACTCTCATGGTAAGGGCTCTCCTCTCCAAGGGGAAATGTGTTTTTCTGTCAGTCCCTGAGCGTCCAGATGAGAACAGCTATGCTAGGTCAGATCAAAGGCTTCAAAGCCAAGAATGCTGCATCTGGTCTTTGAAGATGAGTGCAAGGGCAAGCACAGAATGTGTGCGTGCCTGCAGGGCTATGATCTTATTGGCATCATGGAGACATGGTGGGGCAGCTTCTGTGACTAGAGCGGAGCGTTGGAATGGAAGAATGCAGGAAGCACAGGCATGGGAGATGAGGAGCGGCTGTCTCCCTCTGTGTCAGTGAGGAGTGTATGGAGCTCTGCTTAGGAATGGATGAGGAGCAGAGCTTGTGGATCAGGATTAAAGGGAGGACAGGGACAAGTGTTGTTTTAGTGGGGGTTTGCTACAGGGCCACCCAACCAGGAAGACTGAGCACATCAGACAGATGGGAACAGCCTCATGTTCTCAAGCTCTGGTCCCCATGGGGGGCTTCAGCCACCCTGATATCTGCAGGAGGAACAGCACAGAAGGGCATAAGCAATACAGGAAGAGTGACAGGAGCCAACGAAGAGAAGATGCTATGCTGGACCTTGTTCTCACCAACAGGGAGGGGCTGGTGGGGAATGTGAAGCCAAAGGGCAGCCTTGACTGCAGCGGCCATGAAATGCTGGAGTTCAAGATTCTTAGGGCAATGAGGAGGATGCACAAGCTCACTGCCCTGGACTTCAGGAGAACAGACTTTGTCCTCTTCAAGGATCTGGTTGGTAGAGTACCTGGAGGGAAGAGACATCCAAGGAAGCTTGCTGATATTCAGGGGTCGCCTCCTCCAAGCTCAGGAGCAATGCTTCCTAACAAAGACCTCTCCACTGAAGACAGGTTGAGATAGCTGGTGTTGTACAGCCTGAAGAAGAGAAGGCTCCGGGGAGAACTCTTAGTGGCCTTCCAGTACTTAAAATGGGCTTATAAAAAAGAGAGAGAGCAACTTCTTACATGGGAAGATAGTGATAGGACAAGAGGGAACAGTTTTAAGCTAAAAGAGGGCAGGTTTAGATTAGATGTTAGGAAGAAATTCTTTACTGTGGGGGTGGTGAGGCACTGGCACAGATTGCCCAGAGAAGTTGTGGCTGCCCCACCTCTGGAAGTATTCAAGGCCAGGTTGGATGGGGCTATGAGCGACCTGGTGTAGTGGAAGGTGTCTCTGCCCATGGCAGGGGTGTTGGAAATAGATGATCTGTAAGGTCCCTTCCAACCCAAACTGTTCTATGATGCTGTGATTCTATGGTTTTGACTGAGTAGTTGTCTTTGATGGATGCAGGTAGTCAGCTGCATCAGATGTGCCAGTGCAGGCAGATGAAGTGACCAGCTGGGGTGTCTGCTCAGATGGCTGCTGATCTGCCCCAGCAAACCATGGAGAAGATCTGTTCTGCTGCCAGCAGGACCAGCTAACCTTGCACGTGTTTCCCTCCCTGCAGATGTGCCGGCGAGTGTACAAAGGGATCCCACTCCAAGTGAGAGGCCAGGTCTGGTCACTTCTGCTGGACGTCGAGAAGATGAAGAAGGAGAACGAAGGAAAATATGAGGTATGAGCTCTTTGTGGCAAAGACAACAAGAGCAAGGTGATGAGGAGGCTAGATTGGTTGGGGAGGCTGGTTAGGTGGGGCTTCCATCAGTCAGGGCAATTTGGACCCATGGTGCATGCAGGGGTCTCAATCTCCACCTGCATGGGCAGGAAAGAAATGGGCATTCCTATGGGCATGCTTTAATGGGCAGGAGGATTACATGGCCCTTGCATGCTCCCTCACAGGGTAGCAGCATGGTGAGTGCCCTAGGATGTGCACTGGTGGTGGGGCCTCATCCTGTCTGTGAATTTCTGCGACCTCTGAGAAGGAAAGGTGTTTTATACCCCTTGTGTTTTCACAGTGGGGACTGAGAACACAAGTGGTATAAACTCTATCACTGGTTGTTTATCAAGCTGGGGTCTTTTAGCGTGTTAGCTGGCTGCTTTCCGTAATATGCTGCTTCCATCTGGTGTGCTGGGAGTTGCAAGCAAAGTTGCTGTCAGTTTTATTGCATCTTTAGGGAGAGATGCAGGAAAAAGTGAGGGGAGGCTTAGCAGAGGTACCACTCACAGTTTCCTGAGCTCCCTTGGGTGATGCAGAGTAGTCACAAGTACCCTGGAACAGGTAGGTGCTGGATGGGGTACCCCAAACTTCTGTGTGTGCTTGAAAATTTCACCTGGAGATTTTTGAAATTCGCAGCAAGGTGAGAAGCCCTAAACCAGCCAGCAATGGGTTGTTAGTCAAGAAACCAAAATAAGAGTGGGGTGAGGGCAGATCTTGCAAGTTGGTTTAATTCTGAGCACAGGCTCCTGGCTTACCACTTAGATGTGCAGCTGGAAGTTAACTGGCAGTGTTGGAAGAGCTTGGATTGAAGTGGATTCTTTTATCTTCCATCTTCAATTCTTTATAACTGTTGTGAAAGTTTCTATTAAAAATCATTATTAAAATCAAATAAAAATTACTTTTCTGTTAAAAATTACTTATTTTCTTTGCAAGTAGGAGAAAAGCGTGCCTTGCGTTGCTTCCTATCGGAGCACTGCATGCTTCAGGCTCAGATTCTATGTCATTAAATAAGCAGTTTCTGTAGCATGCATTGAACAGGAACCCAAGCGACAGGGCTTCTTGTATTTGTTATTTTTATTTCAGGTGTTTTGGCTCCTTTCCATAGACAGTGTGGTAGCCTTTGGTTGATAATTAACTTATTTTCCAAACCTGTGTTATGATTTAGCTTGCATCACGTACCAGGGCGAGGTGCTGTGGAGACAATTATTTTTCAGAAGCAGGAGGTTGAGTGCTGCTTCCAGCAGGTGTTTCTAAAAATCCCTGCCTATTAAGTGGGATGATGATAACGCTCATTATAGTTAGTCAGGTGTAGATGTTACTGGCGAGGTGCCGCCGGGATGGGGGCACATGCGGGGGCTTGGGGAAGGCGGGCTGGGCTCACCACAGTCAGCAAAGATAAGGAAGCTCTCCCAGCACGCAGATTAAAATTGTGCTCCCTCCCTCAAAGCTGTACTACACAGGCAGGGAAGCAATCCAAGCAAATGAAAGTTGAAAGGAGTTTATCTGTGCTCCAGAGGGGTCTGTGATAAACAGGAGCTTCAGGGCTAATAGGCTTTGCTGGATGCAAACCCTCTACAAGCTCATCTTAATCTGCCTCTTCTTTGGTGCCACCTGCTGCCAGTAATTAGCTCTCTCCTAATTTCCTCCAGGAGAGGCTCAACGCAGGTCCTGGATGAGGGGTTTTGCTTTCAAGAAGGGACTAAGCCTCAGCCTCAGACTTGTGTCATGTTGAGGCTGGTCCCAAGGCCACTCCATTTCTCCCTGGGGCATGAACTGTGTCACAGAATGGGTGCTGGGACATACCATGCTTGGTTTTGATGTGGGTGTGATGCTCTGCTCCCCTGGGGTTTGTTAGGCACAACTGGAGGGCTTGAGGGGAGCTGAGAAGGCAGCAGGAGAAACATCCTGGCCATGGGGCAGAGCAGAGGCATCCTAGCTTTTACCCACTGCTTTGTACCAGGGTCTCTGGGACAGGACCTCCAGCTTACCAGCCTCTATTCTGCCACCAGCTTGCAGGGCTCACAGCACTAATGAGCTCAGCAGAACAACTGTGGAATCCCCAGGTTACTTAAACAAGAAAAAAAAGGAGAATATTCTTGTTTAACATCTGCACAATTACTACAGTCTCGTGGGTGCATGGAGAGGACAAAGTGCTGTGCAGCCTACCTGCTGCTCAGGTGCAGTACTTCAAAACAAACTGAAGTAGGGTTATTTACAGTCTTTGAGAGATTGCTGTGTGATTCTGGCAGGGAAAACAAGAGGGCCTTTAGCAGGGAAATCTGAACTGAACTGACCCAGTGGATATGAACAGTCCTCTCAGGTAGTCTGTTTGCTTTATAGAGGACAAGGAGCCGTAGGATGGAGAGAACACAGTATTTACAGCAGGGAAATTATGTTATTCATCAGACATTCACTCTGTGGCTGCTTTTATCCTCCCTTGTCTTGTGCAGGCAGTAATTCAAAATAGCCCTTGTACTGTTGCTCCTCCATACAGCTGTTTTCAAGGTTGGAGCTATTATTCCCAAGATGCTGTGACTGCCCTGAGTGTTGGCAGTACTAGTGACCTTTTGATGTTCCCCAGAGCTGATGTGGCCACCTCAGGAGGTCCACAACATCTTGGAGCTCCTGGTATCAGGCTGACAAGCATTCATCGGATGGCAGCTGCTGGAGCAGATGATAAGCATCTGTGCAGATGTGTTATTTTCTGTCTCCTACATGAGCCTAGGAGGGGTCCTGAACCTGGGCTCAAGGCAGGGTGGGCTTGCTGCTCATCTCTTCTGCCTCCTCCAGGCAGTAGATTTCAGTCTGCCTGAAGACAGTCACAAAATATATTTCCTTCGTGCAGTTGGCCCTGTAGATATCAAAGGAGGAGGGCATGATCACTGGCGGTATCTAAAGGCTGTGAGATGAGATGCTTGGCTATAGCATAATGGTCCTTGCCTGCAGCACAGGGCTCAACAGTGGGTTACGAATGGGACTTCAGTGGGATTTGTCCATGGAGCATCTTCAGCTTGGAACTCTGAGGGCACAATTGGTTGAGGAGGGTCTTAACTTTCATTTGAATTTTCATTTTTTTTGCACTGGACTTAAGTCCTTTATCTTTGTGATGCTGCCTTAAATGATTAGCCGGCATGGAGGGAACATAGAAATTCTTGGCTTTGGGTTTAGTTTCTCTTCTGGACTCTGCTGGTTTCTTAAAATTTGCACCAGTCCAAGGGAATGCCCCAGAACTGCTTTTCTACTGGAAACTCTTTAAACCTTAGATGATTCTCTTCTGCAGGGCAAATAGTAGCTGGAGATCACTTCATAGAGTCTGTTGTAACAGATTGGACTTTGTTATGATTGAGCCTTTGAGAAGCTCAAGGACTCAGTGTGTACACCTGCGTGTTGGTTCCTTAAGGAAGTGTATCATTCCTTAAGCACCAACAGAGCTCTCAGTGCTTTATGATAGTCAGCCAGACAAAGAAATCAAAATGAATCAGAGTGGAATTTAATTGTAAAGGTTTTAGATTCTGAAAACTCGGTATCTGCATTGGAAGATGGGCGAAGGCTGGGTTGGCAGCTGCCACTGTCATAGCGTGTGAATGTGGGGTCATGTGTGAATGTGGGGTTGTCCCCTGCTCCTGGGCCAGCAGCACAGACAAGAAGTTGGGAATTCACCTCCAGACTGCATATCATTGCTTCTGAAAGGTGGCAGTGTCCCCTGCTCTGGATAGCTCCGCGCAGCTCACAAGCTGCCACTCCTGCTGTAGGAAGCCTACCTTCCCACTGTGTGGGGACAGGTGTTGGCTGAGATGATGTCTGAATCTTGCCTCTTGTCTGTCCCTGTCCCTTCCAGCAAATGAAAGAACAAGCAAAGTGCTTTTCATCGGAAATCAAGCAGATAGATTTGGATGTTAACCGCACCTTCCGAAATCACATCATGTTTCGGGATCGCTATGGAGTGAAGTGAGTACAGGAGGCTTCATGTGGCTATACAGACACTGGTGCCAGTGGATATGGGGGGGTGAGCTGGATGTGGGCCAGCAGTCCCCTGGCTTGGGGTGGCCACTGGCACCCTGGCTCAGAGCAGCTCACAGGAGAGCAAAGCCATCTCTGCCTGCTCCTCAAACCCTCACCACACAGTACAACCCACACATGGTGGGCTGCTGATTCTCCCTTCAGAGGGGTCCACACTGCACCACGTTCAGCCCCAGTTCTTGAGTCAAGCACCACCAGCCTGTTGTGGTGCCTTGTCCCCCAGGGTGTTAGGGTCACAGTTACAGAGGGCTTGGTTTGGGATGTCTGGGATGATGGGGTGGGCCCATCATGATCTGGGTGGGATGGGGTCTCCACAACAGATGGAGTCAGAGAGGTTTGACAAAGTGGCTTTGTCACTTGGATGGGTCACACCTAGCTGCCCTATGCAGTCTCTGAGGAAGGTGTTTTCTGGTTTTGTGAGACCTGCTCCTTGCAGGAGGCTCCTGTGCAAAAGGCATAACTGGGTGGGTGTTTTCAGGGTGTTTGCTATCTGCACATGTGTTGGTGTGGTCACAAAGCTGGAGACTTTGGGCTCAGGTGTTTTAATATCCTTCTTTCTCCGCAGGCAACAGGCACTCTTCCACGTCTTGTCAGCATACTCTGTTTATAACACCGTAAGTAGTAAGTCCAGTCAACATGAATAGTGTTTTGCTTTTCATATATATATGAATGAAGATTTTAAAAAACCATTTTATATATATATATATGTCATCATCATGGCTAGGCTTCGCGAACGAAGATTTGTGAAGGACTCTACCCACACTTGCTACAAGCGCGCTGGTGGCTAAAAAGGCCAATGCGAGATAGACACGTCCGGTTGCAAAAGGCACAGCAGAATGGCTCCCCAGGTGGTACTGAAAGGACACGGTTCTTTCTGCGTTGCCTTTTCTCCTCGAGAGTGATCCTGCGTGTATTTTCAAAAGATATTGCAGCATTGTGAATAGTGTGTCTCCAGGCCTCCCGATTGGAGGCCAGAGCAGACCAGTGATGGTGATCGATATGGCCAAGGCTGAGATGTTGTTTCAGGGAGTCCTTATATCTCTTCTTCGGGGCTCCTCTCTTGCGGCAGCCAGTGGCAAGTTCACCATAGAGCACAATCTTAGGGAGGCGGTAGTCCTTCATCCTGGAGACGTGCCCTGCCCAACGCAGCTGCATTCGCAGTAACATGGCCTCAATACTTGTAACTCCTGCCTGTTCAAGAACAGACGTATTGGTTACATAATCTCTCCAGTGGATGTTTAGGATTGTACGGAGGCAGCGTTGATGGAAGCGTTCTAAGAGTCGTAGGTGGTGGCGGTAAATGACCCAAGATTCAGAACCATATAAAAGAGTAGACAGTACAACGGCTCTATAAACACTGATCTTTGAATATATATATGTAGAAAGGTATGTTTGTATGTGTGTATATATATATACACAAAATATTTTTTTATTTATTTATAAAATAGACACACACATATTTGACCAGTGGTAAGTCCAATTTTAAGTCCTAATACTGGCTTATACAGACAGCTGTAAGACTCTCAGGCAGTACAGGAGTCTTTGCACAGTTGGTCATTCCTTTGTTCATTTTGTCACCCGGTAAATGACATCTGGCAGATTCAGTTTGGGCGAGTGTCAGCAAAGAACAAGGGATTGCTCTTTGGCTTTCCAGCAACACTAGTTAGTCTCTTGGCAGTCTGCCATGTTTCTGCCTTCTTGTCTTATACCAAATGGCATTCCTTGTTAAAAACACTGACTTACTACAGCAAACCAGTCACTTTTTAGCTGAAGGGCATAGGCAGAATAAACCTAACCTAGCAGCTGAACCTACAGCCTCTGTCTCCAGGAGGGGACAGTTACCCCATGAGGCACAGGAGATGCTCAGGGGGTTAGTCAAGGAGCCTCCCTCATACCAGACAAATGCTTACCACATTTATTTATTGTTTAATTACTTCAGTGCTCATATGGCTGAAGGATATCCAAAGCAGCATCAGTCACATGCTGTTTGTCATCCCATCCCCTATTCCTTGAAGTGGCTGCAGGCACCTCTTATGTTGGGTTTCTGTCCCTCACACTCCAGGCTTGAGCAGGGGGCAGAGGCATGGTGGGGTGATATTGCCTTCAAACCCCTCACCTCCTACTGGAGGCCCTGCTAGAGTGGGTGTGGAAGAAGGGCACAAAAATGGTCAGAGGGCCAGAACCTCTCTCTTGTTAAAGGCTGAGTTGGGATTGTTCAGCCTGGAGAAGAGAAGGCTCTGGAAAGACCTCATTGCAGCCTTTCAGTATGTAAAAGGGCCTTATAAAAAAAAAGATGAAAAGACTTTTTATTAGGGCCTGTAGTGACAGGACAAGGAGCAGAGTTTTTAAACTGGAAGAGGTATGTTTAGACTGGACATAAGGAAGATGTTTTTCACAATGAGTGTAATGATGCACTGGAACAGGTTGCCCGGAGAAGCTGTGGATGCCCGATTCCTGGCAGTGTTCAAGGCCTGGGTGGATGGGGCTTTGAGCAACCTGGTCTAGTGGAAGGTGTCTCTGTCCATGGCACAGGGGTTGGGCGAGATGATCGTGAAGGTCCGTTCCAACCCAATCTACTCTGTGAGTCACTGACATGATAGATGCTGTAGACATGGGGGAACTGTGAATTTGGACGTAAATAGTAAAGACATTGAAACAGGACAAACCTTGAAAGAGAGGGAAGCATAGGCAGCCTCACCTGCTTCTACAGTTTTAGTTTTATGGTAGCAAGTGTGTCCCTCTTGGCTGTTGCAGGAAGTGAGCTACTGCCAAGGGATGAGCCAGATTGCAGCCATCCTCCTGATGTACTTAAATGAAGAGGATGCATTTTGGGCACTGGCGCAGCTGCTGACCAATCAGCGACATGCTATGCACGGTAAGGCTGGGGTGGGATGTGGATGCGTGTCTGGCAACAGGAGGGAAGGCTGTTTAGTTGGTCCTTAGAGCCTTGTTTCTCCTCACATATTTGTTTAGTTAAAGTGGGTAAGGCTTAACTATATGCGCAACCTGACTATGGAGCTGAACTTTGCTCTTGGAGGCAGACAAGTTCTTATCAGAAAAAAAAAAGTGTTTTATCGACACTGAGCTTTAGTGCTCAGTAATTAACACTTCCACAGAGGTGCTAGCCTCCCTCCAGAGTGCTTTGCCCTTGGCAGTCAATTAACTCAAGGTTATGAGTTTATAAGAAGTCTCACAGAAGTACATCCAAGAGCATCCACTAAATGTGGATGTAATTCCACCAAATGTGCTGTATTATTTTACTTCAAACGCATTAAAGATCCCTTTCATCTTACTTGTGGTTAGCAGTAATCTGTGCACAGAGGGTTATTTTATGGGCAGAGGGCTAAGCCTTATGGCTTGATAACTCTGGACAGTCTTAAATGTGATTAACTGAGATTACAGGGCACTGCACAAGCTTGTGGTGTTCAAACATCTTCAGCTTTTCTTTGAACCTTGTTAAGCACTGAGGTGTGTTCAGAAAAGACTTGGCCAAGCCAAGTCTCAGGTAGGTGGGCTGGGGGAGTTGGTCTGGTATGTGGGGCTGGTTGAGAAGGACCAGCTGGGGTTGGTCTGAGGGTCCCATTGCCCATGTAGATGGAGGGAAGGGTGGACTCCGGGAGGGAGGTAGCTGGGCTCCCTGTGCTCCAGCCAACTTCAACAGGCAATTGAAGAGATGAGTTTCTAGAAAATCAGGCTGTCCCTGTCCTTGCTCCAGAGTTTTTCTGATTATTTTTTATTTCTCTCATCTTTTCTTGTTAAGGTTTTTTCATTCCTGGATTCCCGAAGCTGCAGAGGTTTCAAGCTCACCACGAACAGATTTTAAGCAAACTGTTTCCCAAACTGAAGAAGCACATGGTATCTCTTTGCTATCAGTCTTCCTATAATAATACCACATTTTAATGCTAAAGCAGTTAGTGTAATGTTCTGCCAAACAGATGCACAACTGAACATACTTCTAACCATATAGGACTGCATCAGCCACAAAGAGGCAAGCATTTATTAAATGGGGTGCCCCAACCTTGCTGAGGCGAATGGGTATCATTTGTTTGCTGGTTATCGTGAGTGGAGGGACTGCTAAAATCTAAAGGCTTCCCTAGGAAAGCCAGGCAGAAAGGCTTATAGAGCCTGCAGCAGAAGGAGCTGTTCCATACAGCAGTGAGGCTGGGCTGTGTTCTTATACCAGCTGCAAAGCCCAAAGGCTGATGCTGAATTTTTTGGAGTCTTAAGTCAGTAATTATTAGCTCCAAGTGCTTTGCTGTTGTTTAAAGACAGGAGACATGTAAGATTTGCTGTTGTATTTTGTTGCTCAGGCATATCCAGTTGTTTTTCTCTCTAGCAGATGGTACAGGCCTGTTTGATAGCTGGAGGAGCATCTGCAGGACACACCGACTGCAGTCTAACGTCTTAGGCAACTGTTTTGCAACACCTGCTCCCCTTTATTTTTGCCTTGTCCACCCTTGCATTTGGTGTAGACAGTTGGCATTCAGTGGCCAGACTCCTAAAGTTTTCTTATGCTCCCAAAGGGCTTGGTGGCCCCCAGCTCCAGGAAAAGTTGTTTATATTGCCATCATTTCCAACAGCTCTTGCTCCATGCTACAAGCGAGCCAGACCTGCCTGTAAAAGTGAAACAGGGCCAGGGCAGGTTTTCACCTAATTGCAGTCACCAGCAGAGGAGGGAGGGTGGGAATAATTCTGAAAGCTGCTTCATGCCTCCTGCTCTTGAAGGCTCTCCAGGCTTGCAGGTGCCTAGCACCAGTCAAGAGCAAAGGCCTGAGCCAGACGTTAATCCCATGGGCTTCTCTCTCTTCCCATCGTCACCGCTTTGTTGGCTTTGCAGCAGCAGTTGCATCAGTTCTGTGCATGTGCAGAGCACTGTGCATCCCAGCACCGTTAGACAGAGGTGATGATGGTGAGGTTTTTAAGACTTCTTAAGAGTTTTCCTTAGCCTGTCAGGCTGCTCTGTTCCTGCAGCAGCCATGCCATGCAATGCCATGCAAATGAGGTGGTGCTTGCAAAGCTGGCTTGACTGTGCTCGGAGAGGCTTGCATGATAATTGCTATGGAAACAAAAATGGTAGTCTGCAAGGAGTGAGTGGTTTGGGTTCCTTGAAGGTTTTTGTAAATCCCCTGGAGTAGGTACTAGGCCAGAAAAGCTTCTCCTAGAAATTCCTGTCCAAAGTTGTGGCTGAAGTCTGTCCGCGTTGAGGATTGGCCACAGGACCAAAGCAGGGCTTTGGTATTTAAAGTGGGGGCTTTGTTGGGAGACAGACCACAGCCAGATGCTGTACCCAGACCCCAGCATTAATAAACCAACCAAACAACTTCCCCTAAAGCCTTATGAGCTGTTTGAACCTCCAGCAGCCAGCCTGGTAAAATGCCTTTCTCTCTTTGCTGTCTCCCCCAGGACAAGGAGCAGATGACTACAGGGATTTACACAACCAAGTGGTTCCTGCAGTGTTTCATTGACCGGGTGAGGATGCTCTCGGGGTTTTTTGCTGCTCTGCTGTTTGCATGCATAGTTAATCTGCCAGGGATTTTTTGTAAATACCATACTTTGAAGAAGGTGTTAATATTTTATAAGGTGGCATACTATGCACACTCTCATAAGACAAAAAAATTAATAAGGCATAAGCTAAAAATAACTGTGTGTCACTGATGACAAACCAATTCCTGCTGCCTCATCTAAAGCAGTCGCTGGGAGATGGCTCAGCAGCAGCAGCATAAGCTTTAAACTTGGGAGAGATCTTTCTTTTGCCCACTGGCACTGCTGCAAAGGCAATTAACCTCGCTTGGGCTCTGGAAACAGCGTAGGGAGGAGAAGAGCTGGGGGCACAAACTTCAACAAATAGCAGTGTAGGAGCTGCAGGCAAAGCAGAGGGCAGGGACTGGACACATGTGAAAGCGTGAGAAAATTACCGATTTCAGAGCTAATTTGCCAGTCCTGAGCCAAGACTACTTTATTTTTTGGGGCAGTATTGTCCTTGCATACTTGAATGCAATGTCCAGACTTGCTAATGTTTAGGACATCTGTGTGCCCCAGTCTCAATTTTCTGCTGCCCTCTCTCTTGTAAAACAGTGGATGACCTCTTCCCCTTGCGAGGGAACTCACTGCTTTGCACTCTTCCACTAAAAGCTGTATAAAATGCAAAGTCTGCATTTGCATGTGGTAAAAGAACTGCAATGGTCAGTTTTGCCGAAGTCTGGAGAGTAAGTGCAGCATCCTAAATTTGAACTTACATGTCACAGTAGGACTAGCACTGATTTCTTTGTTGGTGAGATGCCTTAAATCTTTGCTGGGAGGTATGAGGCTCCTCCATCATTTTGGATATCAGTTCACTCCTGTTTGTCAGATTGAGTCTGGGTGCAAATGAGAACCTCTTGCAGAGATGTTTCTAGCAGGCAGAAGTAAGTCTGTGTATAAGGAAAACCACTCCTCTGGACACCGAATGAGTGATTTTTTTAATGCTTAGTGAGGCATTGTTGGGCTTTCAGACCTGTCCTATAAATAGCCCTTCTGAGAAATTTGGATGGATACAGGAGTTGTTTTGTGTGCTTGCAAGGCTGAAAGATGATGGTGCTCCCTCTAGCATAGGGGAATCCATGTTCTAGCATACTTGTGAGGAAAGCTTCTCATTTTCCTGCATTCATGGATGGGTTTTAAGTACTTTCCCAGCCACCTGAGGTTGTTAGCTTTAAGGCAAAGCCATAGATGAAAAGATGTATTTTCGTGTTATAGGTGAATTCATGACTTCCAAAGCCTAGCTGTGTTGTGTGTTTTGGTGCAAGGGGATGTAGTCATGGCACCAACTTTTGTATAGTCATCCCATGTGTGTATTTGTTTGTGTATTTGAAACAGACGCCCTTCACCCTCACCTTGCGGCTGTGGGATATCTACATCCTGGAAGGGGAGCGTGTGCTGACAGCCATGGCTTACACCATCCTCAAACTGCACAAAAGTAAGGTCCCAGCAGGCTGTGTCCCCTATGGCCCTTGGGCTGCAGACCCAGAAAGCCTTGCTGGCCACTTCCAGCCTTCTCCAGGCCCTGCGCTGGCCACAAAAAGCACAGTCCTGAGCTTGATGCTCTGGGGAGAAAATGAGATGCTGCAGGGGTTGACGTGCTGTGCTCATCCCACACAAACCTCACCTGAAATGCTCCCAACCACCTCTTTCTACGTACTGTGCCCCACATATTCTATCAACAGGCTTTTAGGGGCAATACAGACAGCAATTGCCATACTTTGCAGCATCTTTCTTGCTGCATCTTTGCAGCATCTGTCTGCAGAACTCTAGGTGGTGATTCAGCTGAGAAGTCCGTAGAGGGAGAAGTAAATCCATTAATATACTTCTACATCAATCAAAACCTGGTTTTCTGGCATAACATTAAAGCAGTGATGTTTCTACCATGAGACCTTTGTGACTTTGAACCCCTCTCCTCCCATATGATTGCAGCCTTGCTCTGTCACTCTGTGGCCTTGATCTGGGGCAGGGAGTGTGTGCTGGGAACCTTTAGGACAGCGGGATTTTTGGGGCTGCATGTGTTGGCTTCTGCAAACAGCCACCCCGTTAAATGAAAAACAGGCTATCCAGAAATAAATCTTGAAGTATCATGTTTGTCTGCAAAAACTTGGAAACTGGCAGGCAGGCAGATGTTTCAGCCTGGCTGTGAAATCTCTCCTCCCTGAGGATTGTGTGGTGCAGATTGGCATCCCTCCTTGCAATCCATTCCAGACTCTATCCCACCCCTGCCTGCAATCCTGGTGAGGGCCAGCACCTCTGCATCCCTGCCTGCTGGCTAGTGCAGGTTGGCATTCCTGGCTGGTGGTAGCAGCTGTCAGCAGTGGCTGTTCAGCCTGACGCTCAGGGCCTGTCTCATGGAGCTTTTCCTCCTCCTAGAGGTATTGGTGAGAACTTCCAGAAATGGCCCAAAACGTGCATCCTTGTCAGCACAGCTCCCAGCCCTGCCATTGTCCTGCCATTGCAGAGTGACTGCTCAGAAGTGGCACAGGATGTGTACATGTATTGATGACCCTGAGCAACAGTGGAAAGGTGGGAGAGGGGCAAAAACATTCAGGCTGTCTCACTGCAGAGTGGGAACAGCTGCGGAATCCCAGATAAAACCAAAGCAGTGCACCCACGCTCATGCAACCCTGCAATTTGGCCGTGCCACTATCATTACTGCTTTCTCCTATTCCCCAGAGCGCTTGCTGAAGATGACACTGGAAGATTTACGTGAGTTTCTGCAGGAGAAAATTGCTGCTTCCCTGCAGTACGAGGACGACGCAGTCATCGAGCAACTGCAGGTGTCAATGACTGAACTGCGGAAGATGAAATTTGACCTCCCACCACCAGGTGGGTAGAGGGGAAGGTGGGCAGCCCAGCAGGGACCAGAGCATCCCACTGGTGTGGCTGGGAGCTGGGGCAGCCCAGAAGGGCTGGTACCTCCTGGGTGGAGCATCTGCCTTCCTTGCATTCAGGGTGTGCAGAAATGAACTGATGCACAGCCTGGGTCTTATTTTGTTTTCTCTGCTTTCAATGCAGCAAAGCCTGAAGAGTTTCCAAGGAAACCCCTGGGCCTGGAGCTCTCTCTCAATCCAGTAGCTGCAAAGGACAACCCAGCGGCAAACAGCCAGAATGGCCGGGTGGGTGAGCACACCCCAGACAGGGAGTCCCATCCCCACAGAGTTTCTGGGGGACCAGGAGGCATGACAGTGGTAGAAGAGAGGATTCCCATTGTCCAGGGCAGTGAAGCATCTGAAGCAACAAACCTGCCTCCTCCTGGTGGCCGGCCACTGGAAGAGCAGGGCCAAGTAGAGCCCATCGTGGACAGGCAGCCATCATCTCTTCTGAAGGCAAGCGAGACACAGGCCCATCATCACCTCCTGCCCACGGCCCTGCTTCCAGAGGATCCTCTTCTTGCTCCTGGCTGTGCCATGATGGACCATGGAGTCCCCCTCCATGCCCCAGCTGAGCACAGCTCCTTAGACTCCTCTCTCCAAAACAGGCCAACTCCTCCTGACTCGAGTACTGCTGAGCTTTCCACTACGGACGATGCGGTATGGCAGCCAAATCCTGCTGCCTTGCCAGCAGGAGAACAAGCATCTTCCCTGTGTGAAGATGCAGCACTTGAAGCACCCCCCCATCCCCTGCTGGGCAGCTGCCGGCGTCTCTCCCGCATGTCACAGCACGACGGCTCCCCCGAGAGTGGGCGCAGGGAGGCAGTGGACCAGGAGCACTGCAGAGTGGTGCTGCCGGGCAAAATGGACTTGAAGCGCTCGGCATCCAAAGCTGCATCCACAGGAGAGCTCACCAGCCTGCAGAATGGACTGGGGAGCACCACCGGCACTGTGCACTGGCCCAAGGACAGGGTGGCGGTAGGCAGCGTGCCAGTCTTATCCAGCAGTGAGCAGGAGGAAGCAGGGCTGGGTGAGGGCTGCCCCTTCCAGCGGGCATCATCCCCTGTGGTGGAGGGGAACAGCCCCTACATTGTTATCAAAACTGTCACTCCCCTCCACCTGGCCCACGCAACAGAGCAGGACTTCTTGAACAGAAAGCAGGTGGCATTGCCTCTGTCGGAGACTGGACACCCCCTGCCTGCCACCTGCACGCCACCAACTCTTACGCCAGACCCGGAGGAGGTGGATGTCCCGAAAAGCCTCCAGAAACCATTAAACACACTGAAATCCCCACGACCCCCTCTGAGCCCCAAACCAAAATTACCACCACAGGTTGCCAAATCTCGCTCAGAAAACAGTTTCCTTTCAGACTCTCCTCCACTGGCAAAGCTGCCCAAATCAGTGACGTTTTAGTGGGGATGGGGGAGGTGAGGGAGAGGAAGCGGGTTCTGGAGCAGCACCCTTGCCCCATTTACAGGATCCCCATCCTTCAGCAGGGCTGTGTCGAGGTGACAGCACAGCAGCCATCGTATGTCAAACTGTGCTTCGGTACGTGTGCCCAGCGAGGAGATGAAGCAGGGGCCACCAGCAACAGGAGACACCAACAAATTGGATTTGCATCTTTCCTATGGACAAATTGGAAAGTGATTTCATTTTTTTGTTCCTCAAAGCTCCCTGAGCTGCATCGCCTGGGGGAAGAGGCAGGGCTGGTGAATGTGTTGCGTGTTTTCTTTTGCTCCTGCCTGCCGTGGGTACCCATGGCCAAGGAAGCAGGCACAAGGCACAGGAGTCCAAGATGCTTTCTTTAAAATGGAGCACAGCCACAGCATTGATTTCAAAGGCCTTTGTAGCAATAGATCTTTATTTCATTTCCCAGACCCGTGGTTGTAGGCAGCAGGATTTCCAGGCTATGGCATCCTGGCCGGCTGCTCCCTCTATGCAATTCCACAAAGCGGTGCCCAGCTGTACCTGGCTCCTGCTGCGGTGGTGGATGGTGTTCCAGAGAAGAGGTTTAACAGCTGCTGAGTCCCTAAGGTGTCTGCTTGGTGTTACCCTGGTGGAGGACTACTAGCAGGGTGGTTCTTTCCCAAGTTCTCAAGGTGACAAGGACAGTGATGAAGGTTGAGCTTGGTCTCTTGAGCTGAGTGGCCTATCTGCTGGCCTTTCCCTTGCAGGTCCAGCGTGGCGAGCAGGCTCGCTACCTTTCTGTTGGCCAAACAGGAAAAGGAATTCCTGGCTCGGGAGGCCTGCTGCCATGAGCAAGCTGCTGGAGGTGCGATGGCATCTAATCACAGTGCCCAAACTGAAGTCCACTTTTACTTTGAGCAGGTTAAGTGTCAGGGTGGAAAGGGCATAGGAGTTGGGGAAAGGGAGAACATTGCCCAGGGCCTGATCTCAGTTCTTCCCATTTAGACCACACAGAAATTAACAACCAAGGAAGGAAACCTGGGCATGATGGGTGCCCACATGCCTGCTTGCCCTTCATGCACCAAGTCCTGGTGGCCTGTCCATCTTCCCCCCATCCCAGTGTGTTGCTGCTGCACAGCCCAAGCCATTGGTTGGAGGTGTGCAGGGACCTTGGGACACTTAGCCCACAGAAAGAGCTGGTCCAAAATCCTGTTCCATCATCTACTTCGCCCCTAGAGGTGAAGGGCCTTCATCAGGAAGGTCGATCAGTGGAAGAATCAGGAAATAAACCAGTCTAGATGTGCTTTTTGACCTTGCAGTTCAGAAGGGGTGGCTGCAGGTGGGATTCCCACCTCTTCAATGGAGACCCTGAGTGAAAGTTCCTTTAAGTGTCTAAGGAGACTTAGAAAACTGGGTTTTTTTATCTTACAGGCTGTTTCAATAGCATAAACTGATCTGAAGCGTACATGAAAGCCCAGCACAAAACTTCCACTAAATTACTTAGTGGGGTCCAGGAGTTGGACATGATGATCCTGATGGGTCCCTTCCAACTCATCATATTCTACGATTCGATGATTTATCAGGGTTTATTTTGCCTTGTATACATTTGGTTGTATTTGTAGCAGGAAGAGTGTCAAAGGGAGCACCCGATCTTTGTTTGGATGTAGCCAGCCAGACCACAGCACTCTCAGCTTCTGTTGCAACCCCTGCTCAGTCCAAGGTCCCATCTTCTGCTGAGCTTCCAGCCTTGGCTCTCCTCTCCCCTCTGCAAAGCAGGGATAACCCTATTAGCTACCTCGCAGGCGAGTTGTGAGGAGTCAGGTGTTGCTGTTTGAGGAAAAGTGCTCTATGAATGTTCAGTATTTGTGTTTTGAGACACCACTGGTCCTTTCTAGGACAATGGTGCTTGAGTTGTTTTTAATTTAGAGTATGTTTTCCCATAACTCTGCATAGTTAAACCTACTTTTGTGTTAAAATACCTGAGCAGTATTCAAGGACAGATATCCATTGCCTTTTGCTGGCAGGCCACTAGCTGCTGGAGCTGACTGTGAAGCAAGAAGCATTTGAGGGCTGTTGGTCACATCTTGGCTTGGCTTCTGTAGCCTGGGGCTCTGTCCTCTCCTTGAAGCCACACAGAACTCCTGCTAATGCATCTGAGCATTTAGCTCATGTGTGCAGGAGCTGAGACCTCTTTGCCCTCATTTTGACCTATTTTCCCTCATTTCAGGCACACAGCCTTGGCACATCATGTTGCTCGTGCACCCGGGCTCCTCACCCAGCATGTGTCTGGGATGTTTTGCAGTATTAACATGTAAGAAGGTGGTTTGCTCTAATTTTGGAGAGCTGTCAAATGCACAGTACTCATTGCATAGCATTTGGTGCATGATGTTCAATGTAAATTTTGAGGGGGTGGTTCCTCCTCTTCAAGCCCTAATGGGAATGAGCAGCAATGTCCTCAGTCACCTCCACGCCTGGGGGGAAGCCACCAGCTGGTTTCAGTGACCTTTGGACCAGGCAAACAAAGGCTCCCCCTTTCCACCAATGTGCTTCTTGCTGGGAAGGTCTCTGAGCTCCTCACTGTGCCACTTAAGAAGCTCTTCTCCAACCTGCAGACCCTGAAAGCTGGTAGGTTTGGGAAGAGGCCCTTCGCTACAGCGGGCTGCAACCCAGCAGTGCGCATTGCTTTCCTTCAGCACATCAAAGCATGATCTACAAGGAAATGACGAATCCTGCCTCCTCTTGTCTGCACACCTGCCTCCTGCTGCAGACAAAGGTGCAGCCATGGCAGGTCTGTGGCAGCCTGGATGGGCAGGACCTAGCCCAGCCTCAGTTCTTGTCACTGGGAATAGGAAGGGAAGGATGAGGGTGGCAGCTCAGCAGGACAAATTAACTGGCTTCAGCCACTTGCCTCTTACCAAATTAACTGGCCTAAGCCACTTGCCCCCTGCCCAGCCTCTTACAACAGTGTCAGGCCCCTTGGCAAAAGGCACTCCTAACTGTGAGCAAACTTGGGAAAGCAGCTCCCTCGTCTTTGGCCTTGCAGCTCTGAGACAACTCTTGCCTTGCTGTCTTCCATGTCAATGTAAAGACCAGTGTTGTGGGTTTGGGTTTTTTTGGGGTTGGTTGTTTTTTGTTGTTTGTTTGTGATTGAGCACTTTGAGTGGCTGCAGCATCGGTGGGCAGCAGGAACCACGGAGTCGAGTTCCAGTATGGGACAGTGGTTGAGGTCAGGGTTTCTGAGCCGTGCACTTTGAGAGCCTGGCTACCATCTGCTTTTCTTTTTAATTGCTATTCTTGTTTACAGCGTGGAACGCTTCCTCCGTGACTCTTTCTAATGTATTATAATTATTACTTTAAAAAAAAAAAAAATTTATGTCTGTGCTTTTTTTTTTTTTTCCCTTTTTTAATTCTGTGGGTTTTTTTTTA
>VZRE01008059.1:128069-145487 GCA_013396775.1 Cephalopterus ornatus
GTTGGTGGGGGGGGGGGGGGGAGTTATCATTCCTTTTTATGCTGATCCAAACTGTCCAAAGTATTTGATGCTGTGTTTTACATGGTTGTAATAATAATAATGGTTAAAGAAGTTTAGCATAAAATCAGACTCCATGAGGTTTATTACAGTGACAGAAGCTGCAGCAAGACTGGTTGCCTGAGTTTTAGCCTGGTTCCCTGGGTAAGCTTCAGCTGCAGCAGGTCCCTCCTACTTCATCTCTGCTTTACTCCCTGCTTTTCTACTGTAGTTAAATCCAAGAATCCCTAGCAGCAGTGGAAAGAAAAATGATTCATCCCACATAGGCCTGTCCTCTCCCACCTGAGCAAAGGGCAGTATCCTGCCTGCAGCCATTGCACATCCCCTCTGACCCACAGCCCTTTGCCCAGCAGCCCCTCTGAAGCTTTTTCTTTGGCCAAGATTTTGTGTTTGGAGTTTGTTTTCCTGGCCAGAGGCACTGCTGGGAGGGTTGGATAGGACAGGAGTGGGGTGGACACAGCTCCTTGCACAGCAGGTGGGTGGGTGGGTGCGACTCATGCTCATGAGTCAGGACTGAGTCACGTTTACGCCAGTCACTGGGAGCGTAAGGTGGGGTCGCTCACAGCTGAAGATGAATTTTAAAAAGCTGTGTGTGAGCAGTACCTCTGACACACCTCAGATTTCATGGCCAGGGCTTCCTGCGCTTAAATGACCATGGTGCTGTTGGCTTTGGGGTGTTAAATGTGAGCAGTATTCTGGCTTCCTAAGAGAAAGCTGCCATTTGTTCTTAAGCAACATGTTTATAGTAAACACTGAGGCATCTGTGGATTACCTAAATGCCACCCTAGGATTTAAGAGTAGTGCAGGAAATTGGCATCCCTGTGTATCACCTGCTGGGTGCTGTAGGCTGGTGTTCCTGCTTCTGTCACTGCTGTGCCTCACCTAAAAGAGGTCAAACAGGAACAAAACATGCTCCTATCTTGCTCTCCAGTGTCTTTAAGTGAGATAATTTACATTAACTGTTTAAAAACTGGTCTGCAACACTACCAAAAAAAACAAACCTGTACCAGTAAACACCATGGAGCAGGAGGTGCCCTGAGGATGCAGCTCTTGGCACATCTCCCATGCCATTTCACACTGGATGCCAGCCCAGGGAAGCATCCTGGTGATGGGTGAGACATCCATGGGCTGGAGTGAAACAAAGCTTGTCCCTTCTGTGTTTCAGGCACCCACAAGCAGCCCGGTTGCACAAACTGCTTTGTGTCACTTCGCAGCCAACAGCCCCAGCTGGCTTTCAGGTGGTGGGGAGGAAGCAGCCAGGTGGGACCAGGTTTGAACATCTGCCATGGTTACCTAAATGATAGGCATTCATCCAACTGCAGGAACAGCCTCCCTGCCAAAAAGAAGTAAAAGTGTCTAGAAGTGCAAAGTTTCCCCCAAAGAAGGTGAGTTGTGCTAGGTTTGAGGGATGTGTTCCTCTATTAAACAGCCTTGGTTCACTTGGCAGTTGAAAAAAAAATTGAGTAAGATACTGCTTACAGGTATCCTTGATCCCCACATTCCATGTATGTGCCTGGCTGTGGCAGGGTACTCTCACCCTGCTCCTGCAAGGGCCATGGACAGGCAGGGCTCTACCACTTCCTCTTGACAGCATCTCTCCAGCTAATACAGGAGCCACAGCAGTACCCAGCCTTGAATCGGTGCTTAACAGGGGTCCCAGGTAGGGTTTTGGGATGCCAAGCACCCACTGTACAGTCCCCCCCCAGGGGGAGACCACCCCTGGGACTTGCTCACCAGGTAAGTCTAGGACCTCCATCCCTTACCCAAGAAGTGAAAGAGCTCGAGGTGAACATAAGCCTTGCCTGGTGTTCAGCCTAGGCTAAATGCCAGGCCTCCAACTGGTGCTAGGAGCAAGGGGCCATGGCATGCTCCCTGCTGCAGGGAGGTGTCAGCACGGGAAGTTAAGTCATGTCCCTAATGGCATGGGAGGGCAGACAGCTCCTTGCATCAGTCAAGCAGCACCCTCTGCCCCCTCCTATGTCCCCCCAGGGCCTGGCTGCTGCTCACAGGGGACAAAGAGCAGGACGGTCCCAAAGCCTAACGTTACCAATACCCACTTGCTGGACAGCACTGAGACCAGTAACAAATGAACTCTGTAAAAGGCATTGAGGCTGCTGCCTAAATTCTAATGGCCTTGTCAGCCAGAGACTGGTCCTCCCACAGCCTCTCCCCCTGCACTTGGTATTTGCTAATACTTCCTATCCCCCTTTCCCTGGTGGAGCCACTGCTCTCGTCATGGCTTTCAGAAAACTACACCAGCTCTCCAGTTCCCAGGGCTAATCCCTGCCCAGAAACAACCCCAAGACAGAACTGCAGACTCCCCAGGCTGTGCTCAGCTCTGGTGCCCTAGCAGCACCGTATGGCTCCTGTCCTTCCTGGCTCATGAGCAGCCAAACCAGCAGTGCCAGGAGCTGGGACAAGCAGGTGGCCACTTCTGTCCCTGTTGCTCACTGGGTCTTTGCCAAGCCATGGCTGCACTCCTCACCCTCCCTGCCCACCACCAATATGGAAAGCTCATCAACCCCCGTTGTGTGCCTCTGCAAGGCTTCAGCCAGTCGGCACTGAATAATTGATGCTAAGTGGAGCCTGGAGCAGAGCCAAAATGAGGGAGGGAGGGAGGCTTTGTGCTGGTTTAGGCTCTAGTCCCAGGATGTAGTGAGGGGAGAGAGGTTGGTGTGCTGTGTCTGGCAGCTTTGCGCCCCAGCCAGTTTGGCAGAGGGGCAGTGTCGGAGTTTGGCTGGGCCCCTGTGAGTGTGCCTCCTCTTCGGCCCGCTGTGCTGCCTGCTGCCATGTCCTGCTGCACTGCTCACGTGCTTCTCTGTGCTGCAAAGGGGCCGTGGCAGTGGTGGAGCAGAGCGAGGGCACACAGAGCACAGGGCATGCACCCCTAGCAGCCATGGCTGGGGCTGAGCGTACCTTGCCTCGGCTAAGCCACAGACCCTGTGCTCAACACATGGAGAGCCCATCTGCCCTACGGGGAAAGGAGCTGCACGTGGGGCCAGCCCCATCCGCCTGTTCCAGTTCCCACCATTGCTGGGGGTCCTCTGAGCAATGTTACCCCCTTCCTACAGCACATCACCATCTACAAAGCAGCACATGGAGAATAGAACAGCCTGGCAGTTCAAAGAGGCAGGTCTCACCTCTTCCCAAACCATCTCCCAAATCCTACAATCTCAGCAGCTGAGGAAGCCCACAGGGTATACACCAGCATCCTCTTCACCTAGAAGGATGTGGGCACGAGGACAGTCCAGGAGACAAGCAAACCAGAGCTGAAAGAGTATCTCAGTAGTTGATGCAGCAGGTGGTCCCATCCCACAAGCATCCTCACTCACTGGCAGCAGTTACAAATGAGCCTAAGATAGTGATGGAAACGGCTTTGAAGGCAGATGCAAAGACATGAATCTGAGGGACTGAAATCACTAAAGCCTGGCTTATTTAGCCCTGTTCTTCCACATAGGGAAACAGGCTCCTCCTAAGACACAGAGAAAGGTAAACTAGGAAACTTTTATCTTGGTCCAAAACTGGTATGAGGTCCCTTAGAGGTACCTGTGGATAGATGGGGTGCAATACCACAAGCCCCTGCTTCCAACCATCCCATGAAGAGCCTGGGCCACTCAGCCTGACTCCACATCTGAGCCCAGCTGCTGGGATACCTAAGGCTGCAGACAGACTTAGATAACCTCAGGCAGGCAGTTGCTTGGGGAAGCTGCTTCTTGGGTGGCTTTGCTTACCTTTATGGCTCCTGGTGGAGGCAAAAAGTGCCATTTGGAAGTATCACTTAGGCTGAAAAGGTCTGCAGCAGTGGCTGTAGTCCAGAAGGGAAACCTGGTCTGCTCCTCTTTACCCAACCAGACTGCAGGTGAGGAGGATGAGGCCAGCATTTAGCCAAGGCTTCTGCATAAAACTCAAGCCTTTCATTCAGCTACCCTTGCCACTACCATCACATCTCAGGTCTCACTCCAGCAATGAGCAATTGCTGCCAGCTCCTGAAAACTCAACCCAGGTGCTTGCCAAAGCCTTCAGCAAGCACCATGTGCTCATCTGTTTTAGCGTCACCATCTCTGCTAGCTTAGGAAAATGCTTCTGTGGAAGCCCTCAGAGACCAAAAGGCATGAGATCTGTTCCAGCATTTAATCAGCATCTTTAAGGACTTGTAAGCAATTATCTCAGTTGACTCAGCTGTGATGTCTCTGGAGCCCCAACCTCTGTAATAGGGTGTGGGGCTTTTGAACAATGTGAGAGAAAAACATACATTATACATTCTGAGACATGTGGACCTGACCAGACTAGACCAGACCTCGTCAGCTATTCTGTCATTTAAGCACAGGTTCAAAGGTGGCTCTCCTTCCTCACAGGAGATGCAGTGTCAACAGATAATCAGTAGGATGCTTGCTGACTGAAGCCTTCTCAGAAGGGATATTCACACTTGCTGGAACACAGCACCAAGTTCAGTTCAGCCTTGCCATGACCAACAGAAGAGATCACAACAGCCAAATGTGAGCTGATGTGCTCAAATATAGCAAAAAGCTTTCCTCTCTGGACTCCTGCAGCTTCCAGCTATGCAACAGGATCAGCCCTTCAGAATAACTGTACATTCTGCTCACCTAAGCTTGTGCCACAGAAGCAGAGCTGAGATAGGCAACAAACTCCTTGTCACAAGGGAAACGACTGCAGTGTCCAAAAACTTCCAGTCCAGGTATTTCTAGAACAAATGTGCCTTAAAAAAATATGAGGAAAACCAACTCCAAACACCACAATGCCTTCTCCAGACCTACACTCACTCCAGTGAAACTGAAATCCTGATTTTACTTTCAGACTTGAGAAGTTCAGTTAGCAAGCAGAGAACACATCATGATCTCATATACTGACCTTCTGCCTGTCATGGCCAGCAAGTTGCTGTCTGTACCTAAATTACCACCACCAAGGTAGCAAGTGAAAAAGCCAAATCCCGAGGAATGGCTCCACCTGAGAGAAGTGATATAATCTGTTTTTTGCTTACAGCAAAGATCAGATCAGATCACAGCTGATGTATCTTACTGCATATTGAAGATCTGTCATGATTTTCCTCCTGGAACAAAGATGCTGCTGAAGAACTCTCAGGGCCATTTGCAGAAGGCCCAGTGTTTCCCAGCACATCTACATCTGCTTTAGCTATACATAAAACAGGACTATAACCAGCCACACCAGAAGAGACTGTCAATATCTGAAACCAGATATTCTGTTGTACACTTGAAGTGTACAACAGAAGAAAGTTGTGAAGTTTCAACTGAACTCTTCTGCTGGGAAGAAAAGCCTGTCTGGTGCCTGACGGTGACATTGAATGCTGATCCGTGGATAAAACAGCTCATTTTCAGCACACCCTGGTGCAAGAACCATGAAGAGTGGACCAAGGAACCAACAGTATTTTGAACTAGAAGTTGCTCAAACAAGCTATGATAACATATGTGACTTGATCAGACACAGAGCTTTCCTGAATAAGCTGGAAAATCTTACTCTGAGGAGTGCAAAAACTCCTCTCAAAGGGAGATGCTCCCACTTCAGCTTCCTGCTTCTGACCAAGCTGCTGAAGTAGTTTGCATTCTGGCCAGTGTTGCTCTAGCACACCCTCACTGAGACATGCCAGTTTCTCGTGACTGCAGCTGGTGCCTGCCCTGCGAAGACACCTCATCCCTGGTGCTCCCAGGAGCTCCCCACGGGAGCTGCTTAACCACAGCTCCCAGTCCTTCACTGCGGCATCTGGCTCCCAACCAGAAATGAGAGAATACTCTCCATGGTCAGAGCCATCGAGTCCAGTCCTTGAGAGAGACCCAGACACAGTGTTACTTCTCATCTGCAGGCCTCCAGATACAGCTAGCCCATGCTTCACCAAGGGCCTGGTGAGGGATGGGAGAAGTTCTATTGCAGATACAGAGCACCAGGTTCCTAGTGCAGTAACACCACCAAGTGAGGGCTCCCATGTCAACCCACCCCACTAACTGTTAAGGCTTTTAGTCATCTTCTAGAAGGACAAAGTATCCCTGCCCTCTGCCTCATGGGCAGTGGCACACAAGCTGCCAACTTAGGACCAAACACCATTCTTCCAGGCTTCACACTTGAAACAACTTAGCTTGGGAGGTTTTCTGGGAGCCTCTGGTCCAGTCCCACCACGTAATACCAGACTCAGCAACTTTACCGCTCCTCCAGCACAGAGACAGGCACTGTTGCAAACAGCACACCCAGCTAAAGGCAGAGCAGCTCTTTCCTTGGGCAACTTCTCCCACTCCAGCTGGTATCAGTCCTTCTCCTATGGGAACAGGGTGCCAGGCAGCTGCAGCCAGGGTGGGGGCTGTGCCCCACAGCATTTTGGGAGCAGGCACATACAAAAACCCAAACCACTAGCACAAGTCCTCTCTTGCCCAGACCAAAAGCAAAGGCAGCACCTCCAAGCAGTATGGGAGTTGAATTCTACTGCTTTAATTCTGCTGCTGCCTGGCACAAGGGAGGATGAGGAGCGGGATGGATGCTGGGAACCCCTGGGTGGGCTGTGGCTTTGTGCTGGGGGTGACCAGGGTTTCTGTACCAGTTTTGCCATATGAAGCATGTGACTCACACACCACCCTCGCCACTCCCAACCCTGACCGGCCTTGGCTGCCAAACCCAGCACCTCTTCAGGCCTGGGCTAGCCCGTGCAGAACAGCTCTCTGCCACACTCAGCTGGATCACCTTCCCCCTTTGGTGCTCTTTATTCTGGATGCCAGCTAAATTAGCCTGTGCAATAGCTTGGGAGGGGGAAAGGCAGCAAGTACTGAGCCACCCGCAGTACTGAGCACGGTGCCTCATCTTGGGCCTGCAAGTGAAATGCACAAGGGTCAGAGCTCAAGCAAAAATCACAAAGGAGCAGAGATGAGCAAAGATTGGGTTCCCATATACATTAGCCCTTATCCAAAACACTCTTACCCACTCTAAACCCAAGACTGGAAGCCTGAATCCTTTAGTCTTAGTTGCTGAGCAGCCAGGCAGCTGTCTGCAGTGCAGGAAAGCCCTACTCTACGTGCTCACCAGTAATGAAGCCACGCACAGGGCAGATGAGGATTTGCATACTTTTACACACTGCCAACAGACTGGAACAGCCTGAGGTATATGTGCTATACAGGTGTTAGCACTAGGTAGGTGCTGGAGGGGACCAGAAAGGCCTAATTCTATCTCTGGAGCACAATACATTATGGAGGTCTTGTGCCAGAAAGAGCTGCCTGAAAAAAGTCACGGAAGCAACTAACTGGCACCAGCTGAAGTGAACCTGGCTTTTAGATCTCCTCCCCATTGCTTGTTTCCTTCCAGGCATTGCATCTGAGGCCATAAAAAAAATCCCACAAGAACTAGGCTGAAAGCAAGGCACTCAAGGGAGCACTGAGGATAGGCTTGGACTGGTTGGATTCTTTCATCCTACCAAAACTTAGAGCCAGCAGAGTTTCAGGTGGGCTGGAGGTGATGGGACCGTGACAATAACTGGCTGGAGACAAAGACAAGCTGTCTTCCCCTGAAAGGCAGCTTGTCTTTCCCACTCCAATCACCTTCATGATCTACAGCATGACCTTGGTCTGTGAAGAGCAAATATCAGCACCCTTTCCTCCCTGCTATCCCATCAGCAATCCTTCAGGAGCACCAGCAGCAGCACCCTCTGGAAGGAGACCACAGCCATCAAGATGATTTGTCGAGACCATCAAATAATAATTTACTGTGATTCAATCTGTGGCTTTGTACAGTTGCCGGGGTGGGAGGAGGCCAAAGGATGAGGGGATGGGGATCAAAAAAGAAAAAATGTTGTTTGCCGCAGGCTTGGGTGAAGTGCGAGATAGTCCTTGGAGGGCTCATGCTCACCCTGTCCTCTTCCTCCTCCTCTCCCCCTCCCCCATATTCCTCCTCTGAATCCGTTTGCTTCTTCTTTCGCTTCACCTCTGTCCTTGCGCACTGCACAGTGGGAACCTCTCCAAGACATGGTCCAGTCAGCTGCAACCAGAAGTGGGACACTCATTAGCAACCATTCACCATCAGAAACATCAGGGCTGTTTCCATTACTCACCCCCTCACATTCTGGGATGACCCTGCTAGTGCCCACAGAGAAAAGCAAAAGGCTGCACAGGTCTCAGAGGCCTGGGCCTGGCTTAGGAAAGCATGCACACATCTGCTGAAGGGAATAAGCTCTGGAATCTGTGGAGTGATGGGTGAGCCCTGGGCACCTCACCAAACCTTCTGCCTCTGCCAGAACCTCCTTGTGGGAAGGGGCACTGTTTGGCAGTATCTTCCCCCCTCCTCCGGGGATGATGGGAACCACAAAGTGAATCCAGGGCAAATGCAACCAAATTTCCCTGGCCACACACCCACCCTTTCCCTCCCCAAATCCCAGCATGTCTTTGCCTCACTTCTCCCTTTGTGCTTTGATGTTCCTCCCTCCCTGCTCTCGGCCTTACTCTAGATGCAGTCATCTAGAGTAAGCTGGGATGTCTGGTTTCCAGTTTCTGCCTGAGCAGAAAGACTTGGGCAACTCACAGGGCATGCTCTTTTAAGAGAGAAGAGTGTTTCCAAGAGACTCCTTCCCTCCCCTTCTTGCCCACACCAGTGCTGCCACTGGGCTGTGACAAGGACTAGGCTCCTGGCAGTGTAAGGGAGCAGCAGTGTCTGCCAAGCCCATGCCGTCAGCTGTGAGCCAGAGCAGGAAACGAGCCTTGAGCTCACATCCCCATCCGGAGGAAATGCTCCTGAACATCTGGAGGACCCAAACATCTGGAAAATCTCCCTTAGTAGTGGTAAGTGTGCTGGGCACAGCATTTGGCTTGGCCCCCAGATGACCTCACATGCCTCGGCTGGGAGCAGAGGGGTGGGATCCTTGGGTGGTTTTTTGCTCATAGGAAGCAAATGTTGCCAGCTTTTTTTGTTTGTTGGGGTTTTTTTTTGGGGGTGGGGGGCAGGAGGAAGAACTCTGCTGAGCTCACAGCCTTTGGCTCAAAAAGCAACGGAGGCAACCACCAGCTGCCCACCTCCACCTCCAGGAGACCCTCCTAACACCATCTCTGGATATAAATGCACTTCTCTTTAGGACTTCAGCAGATGTTTAAAGGGGTGAAGGGCCAGTCCAGGTGCTTCAGAGACTCCCCAAAAGACATTAAGGTCAATGTTCATGCAGGCTTTTCTCCCACATCCCAGTCCCAGATGTCCTTAGATACACATCTCAATTGCCCCTCTCTCCACTTCTGCCATGGTTAGAGTTGGTTACACAGACAGATATTCCCAGGCCTTTGGCTTAAGACCAGCCAGCACATGCAGGGACAACAATAGGAGCTCTCCCTGATTGCTATTCAGCAGGATTGCAATAATTTAAATAAACTCATCATAAAAAAAAAAACAAGGAAAGAAAAAGAAGAAAAACAGGCAAGTGAACATAAACAATCTGAAAAACACTGTTTCTGGCTCACACACAATTTATAAAAGCAAAACAGCCCCCTTATGGCTAATTCTCAATATTGCATCAGTTCCAAATATCCCAGGGGAAATACCTAATGGGGAAAACTCTTCTGAGGAACACATGACTTTCACAGCAAGACAGGTCTGCTCGACAGCTTTAGGATGAGGCAATTTACATGAGTGCATTAGGAGGCAATGCACCCACCCAGCTCTTCATCTGAACTCTTCTAGAGCCAGTCTGGTGAGCAGGCAGTGAGTTGTACACCTTCAACACCAGTTTAATTTCTCTTTCAGAGCAGCAACATGGGAACAAGCTTCCCTGGGGAAAGCACAACAAAACACACTTTTTTTTTTAAAGTTCAGTTCTACAGAATTTTGTTGTACAAAATGAGGGGGGAAATAAACAAGACCCCTTCCTCTCCCACACTTCCTCAGGGGCATTTTGACTATTGCTATTTCAATCAAAAAGCTGTTTCATTCAAAAAATACCTGCTGCTGAAATTGTTTCTGCTGCATTTGTTTGCAGACGAGTGCATCTATAGTCACTATGTGCCCTGCTTCCAACCTGTCTCCATGGCACTCCATCGCCTGCTGGCAGTATAACCCCACTGCACCACATCTCCTGCTTCCACAACTCACCATAGTCACGATACCACACATTTACAGTTCATGCAGCCAGGGCCACTCTCATCTGGGGGATTCAGCTTGCGCAGTTTATGCTGACGGATTTCCCGCACCAAGGTATAGAAGGCATCCTCAACGCCCTGGGGAAAAAAGCGTCACTCCCAGCAGCTGCCCACTTGGAGAGGGGACAGTGGAGAGAAGAGAGGGTCTGCTCCCCAGCAGGGTGTTCCTAGCCCTGTCTTCCAGCAGTGCATATTGCAGAGTTAAAGGTAGAAAACCAAACTGGGGAGACTTAACAAGGACCTTAGTGTGGCACTCAAACAGAGAGCAAGATTAAATGAGCAACCATGAGGCCAAAGAGCTCTCAAGTCCCTGAGTTTCATCAGCTTTCAGCAGTTTGAATGAGGTCTACCACCAAGAGAAAAGCCACCACTGGACCACTGAAGGTGTCAGCTGTTCAATTTCCACCTTTGTGCTCTGGGAGCCCCATGTGGTCCTTCCAGCACTGGTATATTCTGCCTGTAGGTCTGCCAAAATAGACCACGGATGAGGTTTGCCAAGGCCCTTGAGCTTAGCTGATCTGTAGTGACTATGGGGGTTATTCCAGAGCCTTGGAGAAAGCCCTTGCAAAGTATCACTGCTGTCAGAGCATGAATTACACACTTCTCCAGATTGGAGGCTCAAGCCCAGGCTGGGGAGAGAACATCCTGATGGAGCACTTAGCCTTGAAGAAGCAACTAACCCCAGCCCTTGCACCTATCTGTCTGCAAGCTGGAGCCTGCCTGTTCCTGCCATTCCAGGGCAGCAATGGAGAAAAGAAAATAAGAAGAACATTTTGTTTAAAACCTTCCTCCTACCTGTCTGGTTTTGGCAGATGTTTCTATGTAGGGGATCCCGTAACTCCGGGCCAGGTCTTGCGCTTGCCGGGTCTCCACTGTCCGGGCTGGTAGGTCACATTTATTCCCCACCAGCACCATAGGAACATCATCTGAGTCCTTCACCCTCTTGATCTGCTCCCTGAAACAGGAAGAAGTGACAAAGTGAAGGGAGAAAAGGCGTCAGGGGCAGCTCCAGAACACTCCCCACCAGCTTCTTTGTCAAGAATTAACAGCTACGCCTCGCTCCTGTCAAGTGCCTTGTGCTGGGCTTTCAGGAAAATGTAAATGACTATGGCACACAAGTGAATAAACTTCAAAATAGCTAGGGGACTTTTGGAAATGAAAACTAAACACACTTCTGCTCTTTACCTGCAATTATTTACAAAACAACTTGAATTATGACAATCTATATTAAGAAATGACCTTAAGATAGTTTAAGCTAAATAAAAATGAATTCTCAAGCAGTTACATGTGCTATTTCCAACATTTTAGATCAAGTAATCCCCCCAAAATGGGGATAAAAACAATAAAAAAATCAAGTGCAATCAGAATTTGCTGAGCTGATAAAGCAACTTTTGGCAGCTGTAACCTTTTCTGCAGATGCACAGGCAGTATTTGCTCCCTCTCAGTTTAGTTCAGGTCATTCAAAGTTGAGAAACCTATGGGGAACTAAAAAAACTGTAATGCTCACTTCTTCATTCCAACCTTGGATCTAAAACGAGGTGGGCGAGGATGAGATGTACCACTTCTAAAAGTCTTAAAGTCCATTACGACCACAAACAATCCATTCAATTCCCTTCTGATAGATAATAACTTCCTTTGCTTAATAAATCATTTAACTTCAGCTTTTTTTTTTTGCTCATGCATCCAGAACATTTAACATGGTTTTATTTAACTAATAAAAGCATAATTAAAATGCAAATTTCTGCATTTTAATTTAATGCAAATTTCCATCCAAAGGCACCTGGACATATATCACACACAAAAGATTCTAATCATCTTTTTTTAATGTAGTAGAACATAGAAATGAAGTCTGACTACATGCACAATATGCCATAAAGCCATTTAAATGTTCCATGTAACATCCTGATCAGCAAATGCAAGTACTAAATTTAGTGCATAGGCTACACTTAGCTGAAAAGAGATACCTTCAAATGGTTACTAACCAGGGAGAGCCAGCACTTCTCTGGGGAATATTCTTTAAAAGTGCAAACACAAAGAGCAGAGGCTAAAGGAGATGAAAGCCAGTGATTTACATCACGATCATGATGGCTTGAAATCGTGCCATCCTGCAAGGGATTCACAGGCACCAGCCCTGGCACAAGGATGAATGTTGCTTAATCCCTCAGGTGCTTTAGGAAAATCCCATCCTTTGTCCTCCAGTTCAACTAAAACAAGCCAAATTAGTCCACCTGTGCAGCTATTATACTGAACAGCCTGCTTGCTGAGACTGAGACAGCTCAGAGCAGCACCACCTCTGGACTATGGAGCAAGGAAGGGCTGTGCCTGCGCTCAGAGCAACAGGATTACTGGAACGGCTGTTTATGATGGGGAACTGGGTTACGCAGTCCCTTGGTGGACAATGGACAGAGCAGGGACAGGTAGAGCCATCTCTTGAATCCTCTGCAAGTGCCTCCCATCACAGCCAAGCCTTGGAAAAAGGCACAAGGCAGAGTGCTCCCTCCCTAAGCATCGGGATAAACAGGGAAGATCCTGCTGTGTTTGTATCACCTCCTTGGCTCTCTAGCTCTGCAGGGGTGATGTCAGCAAAGAAGAAGTGGGATGAGTTACTCAGGTGCTGCCAAAGCAGGACCACGTCGGGATGAGGTCCCTGCTTTGTCACCGCTTCCCTCTACATTGTCTTGGGCAAATCACCTCATTGGGGCCCTGACTCCCCTCCTGCTCAGACTTTGCCCTGGTTGAAACCAAGCTCCAAAGGGGCAGGACTGCTTTTCCCTGCATGTGTGCAGCTGGCAGACTACAGCCTCATGACAGTGGCAGACGACAGGGCAAGCAGCCCTCCCTGCCTTTCCCAGCCTCCTCTTCCAGCTCCAGGGCCCAGCAGAAGTCCCTGAGATCGACTGCGCTAACAAAGCAATTCCACTAATTAGGGAGGGAAAGGAGGGGGTCATACAGGATCAGCTCTCTCTTTAGTCACCATAAACACTTAAACATTACATTACCGAGTCCCCAAAGGCCACAAGCAATCCCTTCGGATAGGCTTTATTTGAGTCACTGACATTAGCCGTCTGCTCTGTCTCTTCCCTGGGGAATGGCCACTTGAGCTAATTGTCTTTGCTGGCAGCCAGTGCTTCCACCACTGGGCCTGATCTAAAAGGCTGGGCAGGAGGGTGCAGAGGCAAGGCCTCCCCTTTGCACACGGCAAGAGGGAAAGGGCCCTTCCCAGGATACCAACCTGTACTGGTGAATATCTTCAAAGGACTTGGTGTTGTTGATGGCAAAGACACACAGGAATCCTTCCCCTGTTCTCATGTACTGGTCTCTCATGGCACTGTACTCCTCTTGCCCTGCGGTGTCCAAGATGTCTAACAAGCAGGTCTCTCCATCGATGACTACTTGCTTTCTGTAGGAATCCTGAAGGCCAGGAGAGGGAAAGGGAGGAGGATGCATTAGAGGAGGGCTTGGGACCAGCTAAACAAAAGGAATGCAGCAGGTGCATCCCTGGGAAGATGCCAGGTCACGCTCTGCCTGCATTTAGCTTCCATTAAAGAGACAACTCAATATGTTTCAAAAACAAGAGGAAAAGGAAAAATAATTAAAAAAAAAACAAAGGAGAAAGGGAGTAGCTAAGCAGGTTTCTCCTGGTCTGTTAGAGCCACAGAGAAGACAGCTCCTGGCTTGCTTTCCCCATTCCCAGCCCTGCCTCTGGCAGACCAGGCATAGCTTCATCTCTACCACACTGCACAGCCCTCGGCAACTATTTCCTAAGCATTATTTAGTCCCAGCTCCAATCCCTTCTGCTGCCATCCTGCCCGGGTGCTGGAAGGGGACACTCAGGAGAGGAGGCTCCAGCCAGCCAGGGCTTCCAGCCACCATCTGTAATCTGCAGGATTAGAAGATGTTTAAGATGACCTGGAAATCCAGTGCCTCCAATGCATCTCAGATCAGGCACTGGAGGCAATATGCCACCAGTAAGGTTGCAGACTGGGTTTGATGGTAAACCTCTTCTTTAAACATGAGAAAAAAAATAAAATCACTCTGTGAGCCGGGTGTTTCCCACAACCAGTCTGTGCCCAGAGGGCTCCAGGAGAGGCAAGAACTATCCACGCAGGTCCTTTCAAGTTGGGGGTTTTCCCTGCAGCAGAGGCAATCACAACTTACCACAGATGTGAGGAGGCCCAGAAATCACCCAGATCATCCCTCAAAAGGTTTCATTTTGAAGGCAGGCTCCTCAAACCACTGCTCCTTCCCACTGTGCCTCTCCCCGTCTCATCGGCAGGGATGCTGCTGGGGCAGCCTCTCTGCACAGAGGACAGCCTCCTCCCTCTCTAACAGCCATCCCCCATGGACAGTGCAGCATCCTCAACCCCCAGCAAGAGAAGGAAGACAAAATGAAAGGTATAAAAAAGGTGCAAGTCAGCGGTATGACCACAACAGTGCTTTGCAACCACTCTCAGAGGCTACGGCTGCAGTTTAAAATTAATTCAAATGTCGGCTGCTCTTCCAACGACCACAACAATGTTATCAGATGAGCTTTGCAGGTCTGCAGACAAACAGCCGACACAGCAAAGGTCACAACAGGACCAGCAGCAGCACAGAAAGGGAATGGGGCCAACACGGCCTCCATCCTTTGGTTCATTACTAACATCATTTGCTGGGACTAATTCAAGTCTTTCCTCACCTTGCAGAGAGGACTGTGAAATCAGAGATGAGATCTGCTCTGCCATGACCTTCTCAGCTGTGCCTTCCCAAAAAGTGGACTGCTGACCCATCAAGAATAAGCACCCAGTGATGAGCTGGCTTCCAGCCAACCACTCTGAAGGCAACTGGCAGGCTGCCCTGCAGGAATGTGCTCCCATTTCTAATCAATAATGTATCTGGAGCCTCCTTGGTGCAAGGGGACCCTAGTGCCTGCTCTGCCCAGCAAAGCATCCTCCCACCCCTGCACCTTGGCTTGTGTACAGAGGACCAGCCTCTTGGCATACGTGTTCACAATTAATTGCCAAGTCCCCAGTTACAGGAGGTCTCTCATCATACAGCATGCAGATGGAGGAGAGATCCCACACCTCAGCTCAGGTCATCAACAGGCTCCCCATGAGGCCAGCCAGCTTGCTTACAAGGCAAAAGCATTAACTGCCTTGCAGAGGAAGCTTTGCTTCCTGCAAAGGAAGGGGACAAGCTCTCCCCACCACTGCTTTGTGTACAGCTTCATCTAAACCCTGCCTCAGGATGGCAGTTCAGCCACACTGCCAGGTGACCTGGCTGCCACTGCAGGGGTAGCTGCCACCAGCCCACATCAGCATTCTGCCTCAGTGCTCCTCTGCAGCCCCCCATATCCTACCCTACCTTCCTGCAGAGAGGAAAACCGCCAGCAGAAACAACACCTGTCTGAGGTTCAGACTCAGGATCCCAGGCACACGCTGGGAACATCCTGGGTGTGCTGGGGGACCAGGCCAAGATGTACACTTGTCAAATGCTACAGTCAGGATATCATCAGAGGTTTGGGAAGTCCATTACCAGCCAGCTGCTAGAAGCCCGAAGATGAACCAAAGAATTTCTCAACACAGTGAAATTCTTTACTCCATCCCTGCTTATTCACCATGGGACAATACCAGCAGCATACATTTCCTTGGAGTCTTGGCCCTCCTGTTCCCAAAATAAAGGTCTTAAGGTTCCTCAGCAGTAAAAGAGCAGGCACGCGAGCATGTGCTGTCGTGGGTTGGACAGTGTTAAGTTACAAAGCCAAGCGTTTGCAATAGTGAGTCAGGAGGGCAGGAGGGGAGCAGGCATCCAGCTAGGGTGTCTGCCCCAGACAGGGGACAAAAACCCTCCTGGCCCTGGGGAGGATCTTCTCCGTGCACCTTGACCCACTCACAACCCCCCTTTGCAGCACAGCCTGCGCTCAGTCCATTTAGGTGACAAGCAATGCCTTTGCTCCGTGCACGTATACTCTTTTTTGCACCCTTTTATCCTGCTCGTTTCAGCATTGCTGTGCTGCTTGTTAGCCTGCTGAACAGTTATAGTCAGCTTCTGGGCGCAATCCAAAGCAGCTTAGTCACACGAGGGTGGTTTGTTGGTCACATTTGGATGGCTGGCAGGTAGCTCTCTGTGCGTCCTAAATCCCCATAAAATGAAGTATAATTAAAAGAAGTCTCCTAAAATGAATGAAAAGATGCCAGGGTAGAAGGGGAAGGGAGGTACAACCAAGGGTGCTGCAAAGGCATCAGGGTTGGTGGGACCTGCAGGTGGAAAAGTAACAAGGGCGAGAGGGCTAAAGAGCTTTTGGAAGAGAAGAACAGAATGGGGCTGGAGGGAACAGGGGAGGAGAGAGCAGGCGTCTCCCAGGGCACTGCAGGAGTGGGTAGGGTGAGGAGGGTGTGCTGGGAAATGCCATGCAAGGTTTACATTCCCCACTGCCTGTTTACATGGAGAAAATTCCCTGCAGGGTACATACAAGGGGCAGGCAGCTGGAGACAAAACACAGGATGCCAAAACCCAACACATCACTGTGTGAGAGCTGCCTCTGCCCACCTAAGGTCCAAGAGAGGACTCGTCCATGCAGATGCCTCCCCAGGGAGGTTGCTCTCCATCAACAGCTCTTTTGCCAAAAACAACCTGGAATGGGATTCTAAGAAAAGTATACAATGCTACTAGGGACAAGCACACGAGGGGAGAGGAGCTGGGGAACAAGGCAACTGCATCCATAAGCAAGGAGACTCAGGAGCCCTTACATTCCAGTATCTGCCATGGGCTTTCTAGGTGACCTTGGCCAAATGATGTAATAGCATGTGCTTTTTAAATGCGTTCTCTCCTTCCCATCTGTAGGACTGTAAGACTATTTCAGCCTTTCTACCAAGCCTTGTCTTGCTTGTTTATTTAAGTTGTAAGGTCTTCAGGGTGGAGACTACAAATACAACACCTACCAGAATAGATTTCTGGTCCCAGCTGGGGCCTTTAGCCATTATGATAATAATAACTGCAGTGACCACAGCTGTATTTATACACATCTGGCAAAGAATCCTTTAGGACTGCAGACAGGGAGTCCATTGTCCAAGAGGCATGACAGATGCAATTTGCCTTCCCAGGATGGACTTACTCCTCATGCAGAGCAGCAGATGCTACCCACACCTCCCCCGACAAAGGTGTAAGTCACATAGAGGCTAATTAACATGTCACTAGCTACAGTGATAGCAGACAGAGAACGGAATATGTTTTTAAAAAGTAAAAAAAAAAAAAAAAA
>VZRE01008059.1:145493-176437 GCA_013396775.1 Cephalopterus ornatus
AAAAAAAAGAATAGTGTAATGGATATTGCAGACCAGATCCCCCTTTACCCCCATACAGCCTGTAAAGACCACAGGGTCCCTGCCTGCTTCCTCAGGAAGGATGCTGAGCTAGACAGGTCAGTGCTACCATCCACACTGACTGCAAAACCCACACATCAACCACTAACTCCTGGCGATGGAGCAGAGGCAGCACTCTGTGAACCACAACAGTTCAGCTGCTTGGCACATCTCACTCAAACTGCAGGACATACATAACACAAGCAAGCTCTGATAAAAGCCATTTCATCAGTAAATCTCAAAACATCCCGCAGAAAAAGTCAATATATTTACTCTGATTTTGCAGGAGGAGAAATGGAAGCATAGGCACAAAATGGCTCTTCAATCCCAAACCTTTAATCCCTCCCTATGCTGTCATCTCATCATAAAGGAGGACTTCTGTGCTGCCTCTCAGCACTTGCCCAGCTCTGCCTGCTTCTGCTGCCTCCTGTGTCATCTCTCTTCAGCAGATATCACTATCCTTCTGCAGGAGACTCAAGTCGGTCACTGTGACCTCCGAACACGCAAGCAGCGACTCAGAATAGCTCTGCAAAGCAGAGGAACATTCCTAATCAAGTTCAGACTTCAGACCAAACTGAGCATGCTCTGGGTTGGAGACAAGGGGGAGAATAGCAAGAGGAAAACATGCAGACAAGACAGACCCCCATGCCCAGAGCCACTTACCTCTATCGTGGGGTCATACTCATCAACAAAATGGTTCTGAATGAGCTGTATCGTCAAAGCACTCTTCCCAACACCACCTGCTCCCACCACCACCAGCTTGTATTCAGTCATCTTCCAACTGACCCCGGCTCAGGACTTCCAGGAGCACCACCACCTGCAAGGAGAAACATGGTCACTATGTTAGGAGAGGTTACTTTAACATGGGCAAAATAATCCATCAAACTGAATACAAAACTATGTTTATCCTGTGGCATGTTGCAATCCTTCAGCCTGACAGTCTGAATGCAAACTTCACAGATTCCCTAAGCAAACTTCAGGAGGTAAGGGAGTGTTACTGATGAGAAAACAGAAGTACAGGCTGTGTAAATCAACCTCTAAAGTAATCAATTTAAGAAGTCTGGTTTTGCAGAAGTGCTCAGTGTTGTCCCTGATTTACCTTATTTCAAGATGACAATCATTTGATAGATTTGAAACCCTTGGCCAATGAGGTTGGGATGTCAATTCCCACAAGAGCAGGGAAAAAGGTCCAGCCCCACCCAAATATGCTGTTACCTCGATGTCTTCAACCCTCCAGGCTGCATTAAACCTCAAACCACATGGCAGGTTTGAGACAGTGGCACATCCACACCCTCTACCCATCCTCCAGCTAATGATGCCTCCCACTGTGCTGGCCATCAGAGAGGGAGGCCTGCAGAAAGGGCACCCCTGCTCCCGAGAGATGAAGCTGGCAAGCCCAAAAGGGAATACAGAGCTGCTACCATGAAAAGCTCTAAGTGAGAATGATGACTAGGGCCAGGATGAGCAAACTACACTTCTGCAGTACTGTGTACTTGACATGGCCCTTCAGCAGGAGAAAATTCACATCCCCCCAACTCCTCCCTTAAACTTCTGCTCCAAGTCCACTGAGAAAGAGGAACTAATGCAGGAAGATTACAAAACCTCAAAGGTTTAAATAGAAATCCATCCTCATTGGACTGCAGGCCCTGCCCTCTGAACGTCATTCCAAGGTCCGACACTCATTCTCAGCTGCCATCTGCAAGCTCTGGAGAAGGCACTCGAAATGCAGCAGGTAGTAGGAAGACAAGCTCTCAGTTCCCCATGACAGTGAGTCTTCAATGCTGCCTCCAACACTACTGCACGTGGATTAGAACACAATCCTTCCCCCATCCCAGACAGATAATCACTCCATCCTCCCCCCAAGGCTTGCCAGCCCTGCTCCCAAAACTCTGGAAGTTGGTACAAACTGTGCCAGCAACAGCCAGTCTAGACCCAGACTGCATTCAATGCATTTGCTAATGCAGCAGAAATCTAATGCAAGGAGGCCAGAACTTTTTGCCTTCAATCCCCACCTGACTGCAACTCTAAACCACTCCGACAGCTCCATCACCCACTCGAGCTGGGTCTTTCCAAAGCCCTTTTCTGAGCCACTGTGTCAGCAGTGGGAAGGCAAACAAAGCTCATGCCCTTCTCAGCACCCAGGATCTAAAGAAGGGCAAAGAAAGGGGTGCAAAAGAGCAACCAAATAACAAACATTATGCCACCCTAATGCTAACCAGGACCTCTGGTTGCTGTGCTGCTCTTCACTGCTGGAGAAGCAGTAAAACACCATGGAAAAGTGGTGATGGGAGGGGGGGGAATGAAGTGACAATAATGTCATACCCTAGGTGCCTATCCAAAAGTGCCGCTAACTTCCCAGAAAGTCTGATCTGCCACTGTTCTGGCAGCCAAGGAAGAGATGCATACTGAAAACAAGACTACAGGAAAGAACCTAAGTGATCCCACTAATTGACTGCACACATTGCTCTGCTCCATTAATGCATGCCCTCATGTCTACGACCTTCTCACATACTCTGCTCCTCAGGGACAAGAGAGATGTCCACCCCAGGCTTCTTATCTCTCTGGGAAGAGACAGTTATCATGAGGGACGGTGACAGGATGAAATGGGGACTGAGGAGCAAATGCTGACTGACCATCTTCACTAACACTGCTGGCCGGGAGGGGATCACTCCTGCAGCAAACACCTTCACAGCTGAACACAGAGGGGTCTTGAGGGTCTAAAGAAACCCTGCAACCAGCTCCCATCTTTCATTACAGAGCAAGGAGATCTGCAACACCCAGCAAAACACATGGTGGCTGTAAAAAAAGGCCTGCAGTGGCTACAATGGACCTTGCTCTGTATCTGATGCTGAAGACAAAGCAGTTGCCACGATGATGCTCAAGGAGGACTATACAACTGCCCAGGCCTATAGGACTTGCTAAAAGGCAGTGACAAAAGCCTTGACTCAATATGGGGAGGAGAAGACGTGAGTTCTCAAGGAAGTCCTCCCTCAAGACCACCCCAGTGGAAGGCACTGCCTATCCCTTCAGAAGACCCCTAGCCCACACAGCAACACCAGCCTTCTGGTCCACACTGCAGCAGGAGGTGGGGGCTCAGGTGGTCACCCATGTCAGCTTAAGGGTCTTCCCCTTCTCAGGGCCCCAGCTGAGCTCCACTGCGCAGCAGAGGGGCAGCCGCACACCAGCAAGCCCTGCACATTACCACCTTAGCCCAGAGCTTTGAGATCTGGCTCCTCCAGAGAAACACAGACCCATGTTTTCTTGCTCCACACCCACCCAAGAGGCAGGGGAAATGAGGAGGGGAAAAGGAGCTATTGCTAACTCATTACTCATAGCCAGCACACAGACAAATTACATACAAGAACTCTGCAACACTTGGTGTTTGCTCACACCATACCTAGAAGGTGCCATTGCCTCAGCGAACTCTTCACTGCTCTGCATGCCATCCCTGCCCCAACAATGGCAGAAAAGATTCTGCAGCTTGCAGAAGACAGCAAGTCCAGCCTATGCACCTGTTTCATACCATTGCTGCAAAACATGTCCTGATGCTGAGCGAGAGCGTGGGGAATGATGGACAGCTCTGGGCATGAGAACTGCCCAAATGAACACGTGCTTAAATCAATGTTCAGATGAGCTCACTTCCTTTCCCAAAGGATACACAGTGCAAGCTCCTCACAGGCAGCATGCAGACCCAACTGCACATCAGAACACATGTGAATGCCACAGAAGAAGCAACCTGGCCAAAGGCTGTGAGGAAAGCAGGAATTTCCACATGGTCAAACTCTGCTAAGATTGGGCAGCCAATCTTATCCTTAAGTTGACCTTACCAACACCATCTCATAGCTCCCCATCATGCTTTTTACTCCTCAACATGGGAAGAGCGAGGCTTTTCATCGATGCACACATGGTTTCAACAAAGGCGTGGCTGTTCCTCAATGCCATATGAACATCACCACCCCCACCACAGGGACTAGTTCACGGAACAGCCATCCTAAAGACGTTGTTTCTGGCTTCCTAAAAACCAGAATCAGGGAAGAGAGAGTGGGGGTCCTGTCAGAGCAACTGTAACAGACACCTCAAGTTCCCATGCTGGGGGACACACCCAATGGACTTTTACAGACTGTTAGTGGCTGTGAAAGCTTCTCCTGATGTGAGGATTTCCAGTTTCTGTTACTCAACAGCTAACAGAGCCCACATAGAGCTGACCACAAAATAACAGAGGGAAACACAAAAGCACAGTCTCCCAGTCCCACACAGAGCAGGAACAGAGCTTCTTCCATCTTCTGCAGCTTCTTCCATTCTTCAGTAGATCTGAAAAGTCTGATCCAGGTCACTATCTGATGTTTCCCCTGCCTATCCAAATTTATCACCTCTGCAGTACTCAACTACTGCACACCCCAAAAGCCACAAAAGGCTGTCAAGCAAAGTGAGATGGCAAGGAGGAGAGCCATTCAGGAGCACTGTCTGGAAAGAGGAGAGCTGGAATCCGCGTGCCAAGCCAACAGCCCCAGCGTGGAGCCAGAGCTGCTGCTGCTGTATTTCCTGACCTCGTGGATTTTCTCCTGTAGTGAGAGGGCTCCTGGCTCCCATTCAAAGCTGTCTAGGAAAGAAAGACTCGCCGAGTGCTTCCGCCTGGCAGCAGCAGCTGCTCCCAGCCCAGTAGCCAGAGCCACACAGCTCCAGCAAACAAGAAACATCTGCCAGCCTTGTGCAGGAAGTGAGGAGAGCAAGCAGCCAGCCCTGGTGGACACCAGCATCCTACCTTTGTCTTGCAGGGAGCGGATGAAGGTGTGGGTGAGGGCAGAAGGCACATTGCCTCCCCTGCCTGCACAAGCTGGGAAGCAGCATGGAGGCCTTGCCCACAGAAACAAAGACCAAGATGCTTAGCACAGGCTTTCACTGGGCTAAGACCTAAAGCAGGTCTAAGCACCATGGCTACAGGTGCTACCTAAAGATGCAGCTGTGTCCTGCAAAAAACAACGTTATCTTCATGGTTACTATTCTCCAGCAGAGAGAGGTGGTTTGTGGGACCTGACTGTGAAGCCTCCAGAAACTTACTCAAAAGAGGTGAGGAACTCAAGGAGTTTGACCCCCATCAGTACATCACATCACATCACACCACCACAGTTTCAACAAAAGCTCAAGCATCAAGTGAAAGGGATATGCAGTGGGTTTCCAGCATGTTCACCCACAAGAGAGGCTCTGACGCCCCTTCCACAGAATAACTGAAGTTTTCTCTGTGTCCTCTGTTTCCTCCCATCACCTTGTATCTCTCCCAGGATGGACACCAAGCCAACTAAACAAGTCAAGAGACAGATTTTTGTGCAGCACTGCCATATGGAGGCCAGCCATGGCAGAAGTTTGACAACTGTTCATTACTGAACATTTACCCTCTACCTGTCCACTGGGAGTCTCTGCATTTAAAGGCATTGGAAGTCAGTTTCAATTCTGCAAATCTCTTTGGGCACATCTCAGACCAGGCACCCTTTCCTCCAAAGCCCATCCAGAGGAACCGAGGAGCCCTATGACCACAAATGCCACAGCGTTTGATTTTATTTCCCTTCAGCAGAGATGCCCTGCACGCAGAAATGGTCTGCAATCCTCTAGGAGAACAACACTCATCTCAGCCTTTTACCAGCAGTCAATTCCAGCCAGGAATCCTACTCAGTGATTTTTGAGCATTGAAAAAGCAAACCTTGTTGGCTCATCCCAGTGACTGTCCAGGTTCCTCAGTTTGCTCATGCCACAAGGCTGTCATCAGCATCACAAAACACAGCCTCTGGAGGGACTGAAGGAACCTCTCCAGTGGTTTGAAATGCCACCTTTTGTTTTTACTCTAGGGTCAAAATGCTGATGTTCTCACTGGCCTGCCCAGCCTGACAGAAATTATGGAAAAGAGGCTGGCATTCTGATACTCTTACAAATCTGCCTGTCCAATGCTTCATTTTAATTTACTTGTTGCTTTTTAGGTTAACAAGTGGGCTGTAAATCTAACCCACTGTGCTGCTTGTTGCCTTGCTGGCTTGTGTACCCGCAAACTCAGACACTGCACCTCACAGATGAAAAAAGAGCAAGGGATGCCAAAGAGGGAATAAAAGTTGCAAATGCTGGCCCTGATTTGCAGAAATGACTTGCAGATAATAAATGTCTTCTACTATGGGAAAAAAAGAAAAAAAAGGCCAAAAAGGAACAGAATGGTTTCTTCTATCCTCTGCTAGCTCTTCAAGATCTGAAGGAGAAGACAGAGTGCCCCAAGAGATTGAGCACAAAAATATTCCTGCAGAGGAAAAAAAAAAGAAAAGAAGTAAGGAATGACATAATGTAGGAGGCTCAAAATACAGATGCACACTCAAGGAGAAACCTGTGAGGAAGAAGAGCAGAAAGCTGCAGGCAGGTTCAAAGCACAGGTAGGTCTGGAAGAGAGGGACTGCTGCTGTGTAGCAGCCACAAACATGTCCCAGCAGCAAGGTGAAAGCCACAGCTTTGCACAAGGTCTTGAACAGGCATAGACTAGTCACTGACCAGGCCAAGCCCTTGCAGTTTCCAGCTGAAGCACCTGTGGCAACACAACCCCTCCGCCAGAGACTACACAACCACAAAGAGCTTGTGAAGATATGGTAGGACAAAGGCAAACAAGATAGTCCCATCCTCACCAGAGCTGCTACCTCTTCTCTGTTCCCTGCTTCAGCTGTCAGATAGTTGACCAAAGGACAAAGCTGTGGAGTCACTGGTTGTTGGCAGTGAGTGAGTGCAACTACACTGTTCTTGCTTTCCCTCTCAAATAATAAATATTCTTAATAAAGTTCTGTGTTGTCTTCTTATTCCAAGAAAAACAAGTGGTAGAGGTAGCTATATCTGAACTACTCAAACCAGCAAACAACGTAAACAAGTCAGTAATGCAGCAAATCCATAGAATAAACCAACTACCCAAGAGCCTTCCTCTGGATAAAGGAATTGCCCACCCACCCCACTCCTCCTAGCCAACAGAGGCCAGTAAAATCATTCCAGAGAAAGATGAACAGGCCCCTTATCTCAGGAGCTTATAAATCAGGACTGCTTATGTCCACATCTCCAGCATCATGCATGTGCCATGAGGAGCAGCGTGAAGTCAGTACTCTGACAAGTACTGGGCTATCCTTGGAAATTATAGTGGAATCTTCACCTCCCACCATCACTCACCTCCCTACCCATCTCCCTGATAACAAGTTGTTCATCCCACCATAGTCTCTGCAGAAGAACCAATCTTTCAAGCTAACTTCCACAGAGAGAAAGCTGTTAATCACTGCCAGTCCATGGAACGCGTGAAAGAAAGATGATACATCCCACACCACTGCTGAACACAGACCCTCCAAAAAAATTACAAGCAAATGGGAGAGACCACCTGTGTGCTAGCACCAAGTCACTAGCTGAAAACACCAGTTGTCTGCATCTGGCAGGTCAGAGATGTGAAAAAAAAAAAAAAAAAAAATTCAAAAAGGTTTTTAGATTATGCCTGTGATTTATGATATAACACTTAAGTGCTCTTTGAGACTCTGGATGAGCAAGAGTAGCCTGCTTAAGGAAAGAGGAGACTGGAGCTGTGTCTGAAAGTTGGTAAAGATGGATGCACAAAGGCATGAACGTGTCACAGTGCAGGCCAGGACAACAGGGGACAATTAAATAAAAAATGAACTCTTATCTTGCAGTCAGGACTTAGGACCTAGTGTTGAATCTACCAACACATGTGGGAAAGCAGTGGGGGGGAGGAAAAGCTCTCACTGTCAAGACGCAGAAGGCTGCAAACTGCCAGGGCTCCTCTGCTTTCATCTCCTCTCCAGCCTCCTTGAGCCAAGCAGGTGGTTCAGAGGCAGGCGCTTCCCTGCCTGGACTGGCAGCCCTCCACCTTGCCCTGCAAAGAAGACTTCTCCCAGGCCTCCCAGCCTTTTTCAAGAAAACAAATGATACTCTGTAAAACAGAGGCCAAGGCACAGCTCAAGAGAATAGGCAGCTTTTAACTTTCCTTTACATTAAAATCCCGCCTATAAACATTAACGGGACTGGTGAAAGGCAGCGTCATGTATGTTGAGTATATAAAGAGATGGACAGGTAACCAGGAAATTTTAAAACAAGACTCACAATACAGATGACAGTAACTGTTAACTGTTAAAACATGTGGTACACAACCACAAACCCAGGCTCTGAGCAATCTCTTGGCTTGCTAGTCTCAGTACCAAATTGTATTGATTTTCCCACAAGATATAAGGTGTAATGACTAGAAACTTGGATCAGATGAGTATGCAGCACCAGTAAGTGGATCTGTGTAATTACAGCTATTAACAGGGACAGAGAATATCAGGCTTTGGGGAAACTGCTGCCCGGTAATGGCATGGAATTATAAGAGATGCCAGTCTCCAGGCTGGTTTCCTAAGGTACCTGGTATCTTCTGCCTGGTCCTCTTGGCAATGAAAGGAGCAGCTCCAGGCAAGCTTCCAGGGAAAGGTACAGCCTCTCCCGTGACCCACCAGTCCTGTCATCATGCAGGTTGCAGCCACCTGGCTCTCTGTTGCAACAGCATAAGAAGGGACAAATTCAGACCTCACTACTAAGCTGCAAGAGATGGAGCACCCACTGCTAGAGCTGGGGGTGGTGGCCACGCATGAACAGAAACACCATCCTCCTCACTGCAGAGACAGGCAAGGGGATGCAAATAAGTCAAGGAACTGGCCCAAAGCCATCAATGGGTGGGTAAACCTGGGAACTAAATGCAGGCAATGTGATTTCCCACCTGGGGCCTTCACCTGAGACAAAAAGCTCCCAGTAAAGGTTTTGGATGGCAAAGCCATTGGTCTCCTGCTGGGTCTTTGTGTTGGGCTGTCAGAGCTGGCAGCTCAGCCCCAGCCCAGCTTGCCTAGGCAGAGACAGTTGGGGAAGTAGGGAACATCAAACAGGAAAGCCCAGAGTGCTGCAAAAGGGGCCCTGCTCTCCAATTATCCTGATGAAATCACAACTGGGTCATGGGCACAGGCAGCCAGCATAGAGGCAGGTGCTCTGAATACACAGACAAGCAATGGGAGATGCAGGTAGGGCTGGGAGCAGAGGGGCAGGCTGAGCATTGCTCCTGTTTTCCTCACTCAAAGCCCAGCTGCAAGAAAGGGGGAAGTCACTGATATAAGGTGGCCTTGTACATCACTTCAGGAAAAGGCCAATCCCAACCGGAACACCACTGATGCATATCAGACCAAAAGAAGTACCCCATTGTCAGGAAAGGCACTCCCCCTACGAGATTTCCTTTCTCCTCTCCTTCCCTGTCCTTCCTTATTCCTCTCAAACAACCGTTGACAAGGAAAAATTAGGAAAATGGTTTCAGGAAATGCATCCAAGCCATTTGTGTTGAGAAGAATTTGCAATGGAAATAGGTATGGCTGTTCAGCTTCCTGCTTGCATTAAATCCTAACACACGTATTTTCACAGCAAATACATGGATATGAAAGCAGAGTGGTTGCAGCGGAAAAGTTTCAACAAGTATTTTGATAATGCTTTTAAGGTTTAGAGTTGTTTGTTTGTTTTGTTTTTTTTTAATTTAAACATTTAACGGACAAGAGACTTTTTAGAAAGCAAGGTTTTGGAGTAAAATAACCTTACAAGAGTAGTGAGCTCCAGTCTCCAGGAATGGAACAGCGCATACAGCACGTATTTTATCACATACAGCTGCTGCAGCAGAAGGGTCCAGACAACGAGCCGGCGGCATCGAATTTGGGTGATAAAAGGTAGAAGCTGTTGGCCAGCAGCAGAAAAGCAGACAAATTAGTATCCTGGGACAGTAAAAGGCCAGTCTGCTCCTGCCCATGCGACAATCACCCCCTGGATGGCTAACCAGCTTCCACAGAGAAATAGGATCCTCTGGGAATGGCTCAAGTCTCCCTAGAAGAAGAAACACAGAGTAGGAGTGAGAGGCATCCCTCTCTGCAGGGACAGCCAGCCCTGGCTGTGTTGAACTCAACTGTCCTTTGGGGTATGCTTTGGTTAGTTCTCAAGTTGGCTCCCCCAGTTTCCCTGGACAACACTTGGGATCTTGGAAGAGGAAAAGCAGAGTCAACCCCCATCCGTCCTCTCTCACATGTGGTATGTCACAGGCTGCTAATCATATTTTTTCAAAGTTTTTTCTCTTCCAGGGAAAGAACTTTTCTTCTTCCTCCTTTTTCAAAATAGAGGGTAAAGCAGCACAGGTGCAACAGCATCATCTCCCCAGGTTACTTGTGAGTGAAGGGCAGTCCATCTTGGGATGAGGGACAAAGGCTGAGTTTCCTTACTGCACTTCCATTCCCAATGGGACACAAATAAAAAGCTGTTCATAACAGTTCATTCAAAAACAGAGCTCAGAGGAACAGCCAAGATCAGATACTTCCAGTGTCTTTTATTAGTAAGCCTTTTAATTTACATGATCAAATATAATGATCATCCTCTCGCACTCACTGAACCGTTGTAGGGCCTTTGCAGGCACATACCCTTATTTATTAGCAGAGCAAGGATGAAGAGGAAGAAGGCACCACAGCAAAAAGAAAACCTGCAGGGCTCACTTTAGCAAATCCAGGAGAAGCAGGTAGAGAAAACGCATTAGAAAAGCAAGTGAGGGGGCATCTTGGAGCCAAAGACAAGGTGGCAGCAGAAAGAAGAGATAAAATGAAGTGAGCAGGTACCTGCTGCTGGGAGCCTGTCCCTGCTCTCCTTCCCACCACGATACATTATTTGCAGGGTGACACAATGCTGTAGCAAACACAAATATGCATCAGTAATTATGCAGCAGATATTCAGGGGCATGTTGCTGGTTTACGGACCTGGCAGCTGGAACCTAGAGGGATGTGGCAGCAAGCTCAGCTGGCACAGAGGTCCACAGAAGACCTTCAAACCAGCCCTTCAACAGCCATGGCAAATTAATTCATCATGATCAAGTCTGTAGCCATGCAGAGCCAACCAACGCATTGTGCGTGCAATACTGAGCAACACTGACAGATACAGAGAGGTCCAAAAGTAAAGGTGCAAGATTTAAGTTTGGATCAGCAGATTTTATTTAAAGTTAGGGTCCTGGATTATCCAAACCTCACTTTGCTGCTCGTGGTAAATCTCAGCCACAATACACTTATTAATGTGATGCTCATATCCTGTCCCTCTGCAGCAGTCTGGATTTTTAAAAAAATCCAAGCAATGCTGCTGTAGGTGAGTTATTTAATTGCATCACTGTCATAGCACAGACCTGCTACAAAAAAGACTGAAGATGTACGGATTGCAGCTCTCCATGCTGAAAAGGAAGGAATTCCTCTCTTCTGGATCGGGAGTAACAAAGTAACACTGCCCAGGGACTCATCCTGCCTGTCTTCAAGGATCACAGTGTAGACACAGAAGACATACTCCTTCAACTACTTAGGTAGCCTTCACACAGGTTCACATATCCCACATCCCTCAGCAACACACAGAGCAGCAGATCAAGGAAATAGTAACTCCACCCTGCAATGAAGAACCCACAACAATTAAGTGACTTGCTGACGGTCACACAGGAAACCTATGGTAAAGCTGGGGATTTCTGCTCCCCACATTCTAGCTTCTGTCCCAAGACTGTGCTTATCAGAGGCTGTGGTTGAGTCTGTAGGGGACAGGAGCACAACACCTACTCCACCACCTCCACCACAGCCTGCAGCATCTGCTGGCAGACCTGCACAATCAGCAGAAGCCGGGTGGGTTTCCTTCCAGAGCTTCCTTGGGAGTCCACAGTGACGACAACATGCAGGATTTCGCTGGGCTCACAGCCAGCATCCACAGAGTAACTAAGGCTGAAAAGAAACCATAGAAATGCAAGACACCAAGCCTGCGTGAGATGTGGCTCTACCTCAACACTGAAGCCCAACAAGCTGGTTAACAAATAAGCAAAGCCTCTGAAAGCAGACGAGTGATTGAGCTCCCTCTGATAACGCCTAAAGGTTAGGTATACCCACATCATCTTAGAATCCTTCCAGTTGAGCCCCAGTTCCTCAGATACCCTGGTAGCGGCAATGAGTAGATCCAGATATGGCATTGGCACTCCACTTGAGACAGCCATAACGCTTCAGAGACCCTGCCCTACCTCTTTGACTCAATTTAGGTGTTTATCTACACACATCAACAACTGATGGAGAAGAGATACACAGGGCTCTGATCTTCACTCAGATCAGCACAACAGCATGGGCAAACGCTCCCTCCAGCCACAGGAACCATTCACTTGTTTGAAAGAGGTACAGATAGGAAGCACACCATGTCCTGAGCTTCAGAGATGACATCTAGCTGTGAAAAAGAGTCAGAAAGTCCGTTAAGTGAATGGACAAAGAGATGCAAGGGAGCTTCGACACAACATCCTAGCTGCAAACAGGAAGAAAATCTTGAAATCTTTAGAGAGAGAACGTCTTTAGTAGGAAAAGTCAGTCAAGACAACAGCACTTGCCCACAATTGGTACTACCATGGCAAGCACCTGGTGATCAGACACAGCTGGCACGCACAACACCCTGTTCTTAGCACCTGGTTTCTCCTGAGAGCACAGAAAGAAAGAGACCACGCAAAGTACAACCCAAAACAATCCGCAGCAGGAGCTGGAAGAGTCACCGCTTAGGAAAAGTAAAACAGGGCAACATGATCCTGCAGGTGTTCTTCTAGCTGAAGCATCCTTTTGTCAGGCGTGACAATGGACCTCCATCACAGATCAACCTCTGCTCAGCAAAGTCCCCAGGCAAACACCACACAGCAGCAAGAAAAAGTCATGCAACACATGGGAAGGAAGGAGAGAAGAGCAGGAGATGCCCAAACTACAAACATCACTTCTTTTTATATGTGTATATATGGCTTCCCTTTTTCTTTCCTAGTGTGTAGCCATCTCCCAACTAGCCTCTCAGACTTTCTGATCCTGCTGCCCAAGAACAACTCTGCAATGCTGGGAAAGCACACACTGCAGAGATATTTAAAAAAGAAACACAGCAGCATTCACTGGATTTATTCTTGAACTTTATGAGGCTCATGCAAGCAGTTCTGTATTTGACCCAAAAAAAATAACCACAAAAGGCAAACCTAGAACTTCAAAGGCGACTTTTCCTGACAGCCCTAAGACATTATCTGTGTGTAACATGGACAAGGTGCAAGTTTTTATAGTTTCCCAAAGGAAGCAAGAGGACAGAACAAGATAAGAAGTAAGAACTAAACACGTGAGTCCCAAAACTGAGATCTCACCTTGAAGGTTCACCTTCAGGAAAAGGTAAAAACTAGTGTCCTTGCATTGAATCCACTAAAGACAAGACAGTCAACACTGGTTGAGGACCTCACTTGGTCTATTTTAATTTTCAACCTTAGCCAATTTGGAACACTCACTCTTCCCTGCATCTTGAGACAATAGCAAGGTAGATTGTGAAAGCTAAAAATATACCTTCATTAAGGCAGAGAGGCATAGAGAGTGCCTACAGAGCAGCTATAAAGCTCAGCCATTATAAAGCAGAATAAGGAAGACGGTGGCAGAGTAGTTTTCTCCTCCCTGGAGGTCTGGCTGCCATGAGGAATTGCATATGGTGCTGGTGAGTGCTGGCCCAGAGAACTTGCTCCTGGGATCAGCAGCTGAGTGTCTTCCCAGAACCCTCTGCTAAGAGAGTTGGCTTGTGTATCCTTGCTCCTAAAGATACACAGAGCCTTCCTAAGGAGTTTCTGCAACAGGAGTGACAAAAATAAGCCTCCAGTCTCTGGGTTCATCCAGCCTTGTAGAGGTACAGGCATCTGTTAGACAATGCCCGGGGACCCATGGTGGAGGAACTGCAGCAGCAAAGATCAAGCTGACTCATAGTTCTTTGGCTTTGGTTTAAAATATAATAAATAAAGAAAACAAAACCTGAACCTCCCTTCAGCCCACTGGGAAAAATCCAAGCATCTGCCTTCAATTCCCCAGCGCACGGTAATACAACTTAATTATTATAAGTAAAATTACTATATTTTCTATATACTATTACAGTGTGTGTGGGGGTGGGAAGATCTGTTATATGACCTACATCACTTTGCAAATCACTGATTGCTGGGAGTATTTCATGCTATCATCCTTTGCCATCAGCCCCCAGCAAATGAATCCTGACCTTTTTTTCCTATTGGTCACCCCTGTGTTCAGCATCTGCCCTCATAAGTACCAGCAAAGACACAAGAACTGAAGCTCTGACACTTAAGCCATGATGCCTGGAAAAGGGGGTTGAAAACTGGACCTCAGGACACCAAAAAGCTCACACAACTATCTCCTGGGCTACAGCAAATACCACTAAAAGCAGCTCCAGGCAGGGCTGGTGGGACATAGAGATGGAATGTGCACCAAAAGACCACAGCTTGCTCATAGTGGTGGCTACATCCCTTTTCACACCTTGAGGCTTTTTTTGGTATGCTACTATAAATACAAACTGTAACAGCTAAGAAGTCACTGTTCAGGTGGTAGGAGCCTGGTCCTACGCATGGTCTGAGGTTCCTCTCCAATTCTGCTCACCCACATCCCGCAGAATTTGCCCATGGTGCCTCTGCTGACCATTCAAGACAGCAAGAATGAGTAATGCTGAATGTCACAAGGCTGTTACAGGGTTTATTTCTTCCCCCAGTAGTCTGGATAAAGCGAGCAAGAAAATGGACAGGTGATGTGAACCAGCACTGTTAAAGATGATCCAGTCTAATAAGATGATGCAAACTTCCTGGCTCTTGTCACGACCCCATCTGCCTTGTGGGTTTTAAGTTGGATTAAAAAATTGCGCATAAGATATGGAAATTATCCCCCTGAGGAAACAGTCACTAGGAATAACTACAGAAAATCGTCACTTTTGGACAAGAACCTCTTTCAGAGTTATGGTGCTCTGGCGTTTTTTTTTTCCTTAAGGGAGCAGAGAATCACCACAGCATCTGCAGCCAGAGGCTCTACTTCATGGGTCCATAGCTCCTCAAATCCTCAGAATAATATTCTCTTTCCTTAGAATAAATTCAGAGATTAACCTTGAACTCAGAATTTTTAGTCTTGCCAATATTGTGAGATCTCAAACGTGATCATGTGCTCTCACAGGAGCGTGGCAGAGCAACAAGCCACCGGTGAGATTTTGGAAAGGGGTGACATGCTGATAAAGCCTCCTTCTTCATCTGAGGGCAGTAGAGCTCACCAGTGCTATTTTCTCAGGGCTCCTAAGGCACATACAACAGCTTTCACTCTTGGACACCATTTTCACCTAACTAGAAATAAACTGGTTTTTGATTTCCCCCTTAAAAATCCTCTTATTTTCAGAAAGCAACTCCCTGAGGACCACATGTGTCTCTACAATGAACCTTCAAGGCCACAGCATGGTGTAGTAGGTATGGTTCCTACATAGTTCTCATTGTTCCCACACAGGAACTTCAACTGAAAAAGTAAAATTAAATTAAAAAAACAAATCAAGTGTTTGCAAAAAGCTGCTTTTAAAAACAGAAAAATCCCATGGAAAACCACCATCTCACAGGCCAAACCAGCCAACTTGAACCTGAAATGCTACTTAAGCAAAAGGATGCTGCAGTGTTCTGTAGCAAGAGTGTGAGTATATTAACACAAGAGGAAAATTTATATTTTGACAGCAACAAAAGCCAAGAGCTCTGAAACCTGGAATTTGTCAACTTATCCTCATAATCCATCCTTAAAACCTTGTGGTGAAGGTTGTCTCATTCTAAATTAATTCCTCCATCAAAGGTTGATTACAGTTTATCACAAATATTTTATCACCTCATATAACAATTATTGCCTTTCACTTGCACACCTAAGATAGGTCAGAGAGGGTGCAAGACCTGCACTGAAGAAAAGTATATTTAAGGTTAGTATTTCTTATCCAAGTGGAGATCTTCCATAAAGAAGCTGTTCCAAGTGGTGGCTGCCATTCCACAGGCTTCATTTGCCCTTACTTGCGTACAGTTTTGATTAAACTCAGGACATACTATGTCAACTCAAATAGGAAATCTGACTTAAGCTAGCAGTCAAAAACCGTGATCAGATACAAAAATTCATGTAGTCGGCCTTTTTCCCAAAAAAAAAGATTTTAAAGTGGCTGCAAGGTCTGAAAACTCCACCAGTGTGACTGGCCAAGATCACTGTGAAACACAGCTGATGGCCAGTCTGAGTTTTATAGGGTGACAACTCCTCCACACCACTTGAAGCACTTTATTCTACAGCACTAAAGGAATTGTGGCTTTTGAAGAGCATAAAACATAAAAATGCAAGTTCAGAGAGTGTTCTGGAAAACACAATGAACACAGACTCCATGAGGTTTACTCAAAGTTTTGCCACTGTACCTAAAGATGATCTGTGCTCTCTACTCTCAATTAGATACCTTTTTTTGAACGTGTACTAATATGGAGGCAATTTACCCTCTGAAGTGGCCAATTTTCATCCAGTAGCTCAGGAGAGAACATACAAGATATCTCCATGAGCTGTGTCAGTGCCTGGCACAGCTGTGACGAGCACACTTCATACAGCCCTCTTGAGATAACGCTGCTGTAGCTAAACAAGGCGGAAAAAAGATATTTACTTGCAACACACCAGGTTCTGGTTCCTTTGACGACATCCCATGGTGTGAACTGTGCTGCTCTTGTACAGTCTGGAGCAAAGCAGGACTAGCATGTCCCAGCCACCGCCGAGCGAGTGTGGGAGTACAGTGGGAAAGAAGGATCATGCCACTCAGCTGGGCTGGCACCACTTCAGCCAGACCCAGCTTGCAGGCTGGGCACCCACACGACTATGTATTGTCTGTGCCTTGCCCGCAGCAGCTGCAATGCCAGCGGATAAAAGCTCCCACAACCTCTCCGAAGCTGAATTTGCAGCAACACGTTGTTGCTTAAGAAAAAAAAAAAAACAAACCACAACATGCTCATTTCAAAGTAGCCAACTGGTGAGGAACAACAACAGAGAGGGAAAAAAGGCAAAAAAACAAAACCAAGCACCTACCTAGCACCACTTCCCTTTCTTTCTCTCACATGAAGTTGAGAAGCTTAAATTAACTGCAAACTCACATTAATTGCAAAGCATGAGAATCTGAACAAATACCCTCCTTGGGCAACCAGGGCCAACCCCAGGAAAACATTTGCATCTACGGGATGTGCAAGTTGTGTAACCAACAAAATATGAAGACAGATAAGGCAAAGACCTTTCACTAGGCTCTACAGAAACACACTCGCAACTCTGCAATGCTGACTAAGGCTAAGACAAGCTGCTTCAGTTTTCTCTCCCTTGCTCTAGCCCTCACAGGGGAAATAATACCAGTGGACTTCATACCCAGTCTGAAGCCACTAGACAGTATTTGCAGAGCTGAATTAGAAACCAAAGCAGACTTTGGTGGACTACTGGAGAACTGGGCTCCCTGCGATGGGAGTTGTCTTCCCACCCTAACAGTAAAATCTTAAGGAAGTTCTTGGTACAATGAGGTTGGCTCTGCCCTGGACACGATATGCAACTTGAACGTATTACACAATTTCCGATGCCTAAGGCTCAATATAGCTCTGGCTCCCTAGATTTAGTTACATATATGTGTTACTAGGGAGTTAGGAAAATTGGTTAGGAAAGTCATATAGTTACAAAACCTTTGTGAAAGGGATCCATGGATCCTGGTTTCTCCTGCCAGCTTTCAAAGACCAGACCCATATGTGTGCCTGTTCAACCAGGACAGCAAACAGCCAGGTGACACTGCTGCAAATCTTCCAGAGATCCTACAAGCCAGCTCCAGTTGACAAGACAACCAGTGTACTGTTGGTGTGGCAAAAGTTAACAAGTAAAAAGCACTGTTTTGCCAGAGTGCTGATTGCAGCAAAAAGCCGGTCCTAGGCACACCACCACTGCTGCAGATGGGGCTCAGAGTTTTGCACCTGAGTAACAGAGTACAGCAAGGCACTGCAACTCTCCCTTTGCGACCTGTTCTGCCACACGGAAGGAGTAGCAGAAGGAATTACCTTGGGTGAGCAGGAAAAAGGGACAGGCGCATGTTCGCCATTCGATGCCACTGACGATGCACTTTTGACCAGGCAAGAGGCCACGTGCAGCAGAAATGCAGAGAAGCTGCCAGGACCTGATGCTGTGCCAGGTGCCTCTCTGTTGGGACGCTCTTCAAACACAGACACTGTTTATTGTACCAAAGTTCAGAGGGAAAGGACAACAAGGAAAGTATCAGAGCAAAACATATGCTGTGGGTCCTAACTACAAGGCCCTGATATACCTTCCTTACTGAATCAAAAGCCTCCTGATGATTTTCATACTTGCCCTCTCTGTTTCCTAGAAGCACAAGATGAAAAGTACAAAAGTTCGTTGTGGACACATGTAGTCAGGAAAGATAGCAGGGAAAGATTAAGATGCACTGTGAAGTGAGGAAAATGCACTGTCTAATGGAATATAAGGTATTTTTTTGCCTTTTTCTGTAGCACAGCATGTGGATTTCCCACCTAGGCCCAGCCAGAAATTTCCCCCGATAAACTCCCTACTATTGTAAGTTTGAAGTGTCTGTAGTGCACACAGCAGACTTCCAGGGACTCTTCAGAGCTAACCACCATTTTATGGGTGTTTGAACTGATGGGAATTATAGCATGAGTATCAATAACAAACAACACTGGAGTATAAAACTGACTCTTTTTTTTCTTCAGGGTTCTAGCATTAAATCACGCTGATGACACAGGCATAAGATGGAGGGTAAAGACGCCGGCACATTATCATCCCACACTGAGCAGTCTTGCAACCAGCTGTCAGCACAGGGACTCAAAGGCTGAGTTCAAGTTCTGTGGGCTTTTGCCATGGACAGGTTTTTGCTCCCAAAACACCCAGTGTACTGCACTTCTGCCATCAGGCTAATTCTTCCCCAGCAAAAGGCATGATGGAACAAGTGCTCCAAATCAAAGGGGAAACTCAGCCAGTCATGAAAATCCTCCCCAGGCTACCAGGCTTTATTCCTTCCAGTTGGCTCAGCTTTGTTTTTTCAGTTCTTTTAAGAACTGCTCTGGGGCTCCTCCAACATGCTCCCTGCAGACCATGACAGGGTCTTCAGAGCAACCATGAAGGTTCAGGACAAGTGGGATACAAATCTAGAGAAACCGGCTCCATCATTCCCAAAGTCCAATTATGACATTTAACAGTGCTTCGGTGTTAGGGGAAAAAACTCTTTTTCCCCCTAACAGAAAGGGGGTTTACCCACCAAGCCTGGAATACCCAGATGTCCAGCCCCTGTTGAGGCACTGGAGAGCTCCTGCTGATATCATCTGTTAGTCTGCAATCTGAAGTCCCATGCCATTGTCTCAGCTCCAGATTTAGTGGTCTCATGTCTTTCCCCACTGCAATACAATACATGTTTGGGCACATTCAGGAGGTCAGGAGCTCCTGAGAAGTAGCTGAGTAACCCCTGACCTATGCTAGCAGCTGCTTGGCCTCAGTATGAAAGGATGAAACAGGGACAAAACTGCCCCATTCCTACCTACACTTTCTGCCTTCACTTGGCTAAAATGCCCCTTGGTTCAGAGCTGGGACAGGCTTGGAGCTCTGTCCTAGAAGCACCTCTGAGAGCACCTAGGAGCAACTCTATCTTCCAGTTGCCCTCTAGACGACATGCCTCTCCTCCAGCTCTTGACCAGCAAGGAATGAAAATGAAGGACAGCTTCTTGATCAAAGGAAGATGCACATGTTTACCAAATGACACAGCACACAGCTAAGACAAGGACTGACTACATTCAACACTGTCTTGCCACTTTTGTGTGCTACCCCAACCTGCTCAGTGCAGCTAATCAAGGTGGGATTTACCTAACCTACAACACAGATGTCTCCATGAGAGCCCATCATCCAGAGCTTCTTTATCATCACTGAGCAGAGACAGGCACAATCTGTCTGACCTGTTTCAGATACCTACTTGCACTATGATGAGATCAAAGTGCTCATTTCCTCCACTGCCTATATAGGGGGACTGACAGTATGCAGCTGGGATGTTAGATGTCAGTATCTGGAGAGCTGAATTGCACTCTGATGTTCCCCATCTTGCACTTCACTTGTAAGCTTTTCAGAGAGGGACTGTCTCACACTACACCTAACATGAAAGCATTTCCAGTCCCTAAGGCCCAAAGGTAATGCTACACTTCAGAGAGTAGATGAGAGGCTCACGCCCTGAAGTATCTACCTGAAGCAAGAAAGCTTCACAATACTTTCCCTGTAAAGATATTCTAAGTGGACCCCAATAATTTCGGGGGATGGGTGAAGAGAAGGCACAGCTGCAGGTTTCAACCTGCCTCTGTGTTAAGCAGGTGAAGAAAGGAAAACATCCCAAGCACCAAATAGTTTGTGCCGTAAAAACAGCACTGGCCAGAGAGCCTGCAAGGCTCACTTCATGCCCATCAAAACATGCACCATGATAGGCAGGGAGGGATGCACTCATGCAGCAGAGCTGGGGGAAGGACATGAGAGAGGAAAGGACAGAGCGGCAAAACTGCAATTTCTTCTAGCACAGAGACTTGGGATTTACAGAGCAACCTTGAGGACTCTTCTCTTTTTCATGACTTCTGATACACAATCCTTTGGGGCAGGCAACACTGGAGCTCGATGCAGACAACTGCAAAATAATGAGTCTAGGGGCACGCAGCCAAAGTAGACAGCACACATTAAATGGAGCTGTCATGCTGCTAGGCTGGCCAGGGGAGAGATGAAGGAGTTATTCTAAGATTTGTGAAGCCATCAGCCCTGGTGCTAGAAAAAACATGAAAATTAAGCACAGACGAGGACTGCAGGCAGAATAACTTCCCTGGCAACAGGATGCATGAGGAATAAGTTGTTACAAAGGGCTTTCAAATCAAATAGGGGCAAAAAAGCAAGCATGGAAGAGACTACACAACATTCACCCACAGTGGGACGGAACTCAAGGGTTCAGAAGAAAACAAGAAGTTCAACTTAGCTCCCTGAAAGGGTGATTTACTGGTGGCAGAGCTTTTTCTTCCACCCCAACATTCAGCTGTCACCGAGTCTGCAGGCTTGTACCTTAGATTTTAAACACCATCTCTTTGCATCCTAATCCCAACAGATACTTGCTCCTATTGCCCCAGCAGAGCGAGCCATGCTGAGAAAGTGTGACTGGTGGTTGTCCACCTCCACACAGCATCTGCCAGTCACATCCCAGTTCCACAGCACCATCCATTTGATTATTTTGATTTGTTATGCTGGTAGTGTTTTTTTCCTTTTTCTCTTCCTCTGGGATTTATTCTTAAGTTGCTCTAAACTGCAAATTGAATAAACTCATTCCAGGTGCAGACTTTGAAATAAAGGAGATACAAACCTGAACTGACCTGAGAGATGTTGTACTGCGCGTCATACCACGATCACTGCAGTCAACATAGTTCAACCAACTTCAGCAGAACTTGAACAAGACCTCATAACCCTGCTGCAATGCAATTGCAGGGCTTGCCAAAAAGCATGTGCCTAGTTGCATGCTCTGAAAAAGCCCAGGCCTCTCCTAGGCACTCAGCTTCCCACTCTTCACAAGGAGCACACTTCAGATAAGCAAGTCCACACATCTTTCTTTTTAAATTGTACATCTTGCGCTAAAACTCAGGAAGGCTTTCCTTTTCCTTCTCAAGAGCACCCTGCAATTGCCTTGTTTTCCCTTTTAAAGAGTAAAATTTCAGGCCAGCTTTACATTTACACAGCTCAGTTTGCGTCTGTGGATTGGTGACTACAACATCCAGGTGGATGCCCCTGGCCTTTACAAGTATCCAGTCAGGGACCTGTACCTTATGTGCTGTAATCATTCACCTTTTTTTCTGCATCCATTTCATCCCTAAAGCTGGGTAGTACCAGAGGCTCTTCTCTACCACCTTCCTGGGGGAATCACCACCAAAACCTCCCTTTCTGTCACATTAAGGACTCAGCAACAACTGCCCTGTTCAGAATATGTGAACAGGCTACAGCTCTGTTAGTCAAGGGAGGAAGGCAAACCTAAATTCCAGGAATTATACCTCTGCATGGGCATTCTCCATCAGGGGTTTCATCTCAGCTGCCTCTCTTTACTCACCTCCCATCCTGAACAGTTTTATCATCCACTCCGTGGTTGCTCTGAATTATCCCAGAGGTGACCATATTTCAGCAACAAATTAAACTGTCACTATATATTCCTTTCTACACCGTTTTTTAAAATATGTGAGCCCTGGCTGCCAGAGAATTGTTTTGGAAAGATTAGATTAGGTGCTTCGGAAACTGCTTTGAAAAAAAGTAAAGGGTTTTTGCTTCTTGAAGAAACCTATTTTTTTCCCCCCCCTTGGGAAGTTTGTTTTATTTTTTAACCTCAAAGATCTTGTCAATTAACTGCATCGTGTTTTTTAAATCTTTCCACAAAAAGTGCCTTGATGCAGGTGACCAACAGGGAGATGGTTCATTTTGCAATCATCTGCCACCAACAGAACTTAAGATCGTAAAGCCCTCTGATTTTTAAATCAATCCCCATCCAGAGGGCTCCAACATCTCTTTTCAACCGCCCAAATCTTCTTACCATTTTTCCAACCCACAAGACACTCAGATTTACCATGGGGTATCTATCAATTTCTGCAGACACAAGCCCCACTTACAACCTGGAAGAGTGACATGCAAATTACTGCTACCCCAGCCTTCCACTCACATCACTTCTAAGACCAAACACCTAAAATATTAAAATAACAGTCAAGACAGCCTTGCTTGAAATGGTAAAAAGAAACAACCCCCCACCTTCTCAGTGTTCATTGTGATAAGAAAGAACTGCTGTCATCAGAAAATCTGATTAGCAACACATCAACAGTTGGGTGCTGAATCTTCTGACACTCATCAGTTACCCAAGGAAGTGGGAAACTGAACTTGCAGTCAAAGTGTTAGACTAGGACAACAATTTTTGTTGTCAGCTCTGCTCTAGACTCCTCCTGTTAACGTGAATTTCCATTCTTCAGTTCCCCTGCTGTAAAACAAGAGGTTATAAGACTGCATCTCCTCTCCCTGCCCAGTGTATGCCCTGGCTGTAGGCACTGGTAGATACTTGGCAGTTTTTCATTTTCTAGCAGATACGAGGGGCAGGCAGGCCTGGACACTTCATAGAGTGGAAAAGGTTGGGTGCTTGGGATATATACTGCAGAAGAAGAGGAACAGCAGAGCTGATGTTTACTAACCACAGATCAATGTGTTCAGCATAGAAGGAATATGAAGCAGAGGACATCTTGCAGTAGCTCTGGGAACCAGACAACTATTAGTTGAGAGCAAATGGAATCTGAAAGTCCTAGCTTTCCTCCTCGCAGGACAACTGCCCAAACTCTTGCCAGGGATGGCAAAGTGATCTCAGGAACAAAACCTTGGAAGTCGCTGCTGCAATCAGTCAAGGAAGGCCATTTTCCTCCTATTTGTATCCTCCTTGTGCCTGCCACAAGGAGAGGAGTGCTCTCACCCCACCAAGGTTCCACCTTGTTAAACCCATGCTGAAGGGCTGGGGATGAGGTGGGCATATGACAACTCCACACAGGATCAGCCCCAAGATCCTGTGGTTTATGATGGAGTGGTAGTAAACCAATCTCTTGGAAGTCAAAGTCAACCTGCAGTGGTATGCCCACAAAAAACACTTTGCTACAGCTCAAAATAACCACTGCCAATGGTTTAAAAACCTTGTGTGCCCCAAAGCATCCTCCATCCTCAGCCACCTATCACTGCTGGTGGATCTCCCAGTCTGATGCCAACTGATTCTGTCTATCCTCACATTCGCTCAATAACCCCATGCAGATCATGATCTGCACACTGAATCAAGGCTGCATTCCTCACAGCCCTACCTCTCTGCTCTATCTTCTTGTTCTCCTCAAGTCTTGGTCAGAGTTACCACAGTTTGTGGAAACATTCTGGTCTCTGAATGACCAACTATGATACATAAAAGGACAGTATTTTCAGAAAACTATGCTTCTCACACTTGAAAACATCTGTAAAGCCACTGATTCTTCAGTACCAGGTGTATTACAGGAATGGGAACACAGAACTGATCTGCACTGGACAACATGTCTGTGTTGACTTTGCCAGCCACCCTCAGAAATAAGTTCTGATGTTGTTTCTACAGTGACTTTCTGGGATGAATACTGTGGCTTTTGTTCCTTCTGCACAAGGAACCATGATACAATTGTACGAGATGTATCTTGCTTGTGAATCAGCTACAAGATTTCCACCCTCATCCATCTACCTCTATACTCTGCCACAGACCTGGTGAGACCCTGCATATACCACTGTGACAATGAACCCACCACCACACAGTCTCCTTGTTTCTGTGGATAATCAGGAGTAGAAGCACTTTTCCAGTCTAGCTCTGACTGTATCACACCTCTGTTTCCCACCTTCACCACAGTCACGGTGGTCATTTCTTTCCAGCGCATGTGTTTTGAGAATCAACATTGTGATATTTGGTAATTCATGGGGGCCACCAGAATAGCTACAGAGCCATCAGCTGCAACTGAGTACGGAACAATAGAAGACATGCAGTTGTACTCAGAAGAGTAGAGAGAGCAGCTCTGACCGTCACAGACTTCAGGACAAGTCTCAGTCTCCACACCCCTCAGGAGAACGATGAGGCAGAAAGTGAAGCAGGGATTTCTGTGTACCTCCTCATCCATCAGCAGCTACGCTGACTGCCAGATGGGATGTGACACCACCAACTGGCACATCAATGTCCTCCGCCTGCCTAGCCCCCCAGCACTTGTACTCACTCCCACACTAGCGGAGCAAGAAGCCAGCACGTGCCTGTCAAAGCAGGTCAGGGAGCAGACCACTTGCCCAAGGCTGCCTGTGTGGAAAGTGGGACAAACCCTCCAGAAAAAGCTGGCTGGCCTCATACAGTATCATGCAAATCAGGAAAAGGCTGAGAGAAACAAGACTGGGAGAAACTTTGCATGACCAAGGTTATATTGTAAGGCTACATACTCAGCCTCTGCACACAAGGGGAGAGCCAAGGAGTGTGCATAGACACGCACAGGCAGGAGGTACCTCCTGCTTTCACCAGCATTTGCTGGGTCTGCATTCTACAAAGGAGAGAATCGTGCTGTTCACAGCAGGAGCCTAACACGGCGGAACCCAAAAGGAGCCATTGCATCTACAGACACAGATCCAAGGGGAGACAGTGAAAAAAGTTAATCCCAAGGTTAGCACACATACAAGCTGGGGGTTGGTTCCATATTTACCTCCAAGAAATGATGAGGTTTTTTATTTACTTAACACAGTCAACAACTGTTTTATCTGTTTATCATACCAACCAAAGCCTGGTTTCTCAAGCCCAGCCCTCTCCTTTTCCTGGAGGATGAATTCCAGCCCCCCACATAAGATTAAGCTCCCTGGCATCTCATGCAAAGCAGCAGGGAATGAGCACAGATGCTACAATCACTACAGAAACAGACAACCTAGTACCACACCAGGAATACTGCTCTGGCTGCTGTAGTGGCTAGCTGGGTTAGGACAAAATCCATCATTTGCAGGCTCCAATTTCATACATTCAAGTTTATTCTATACACATGGTTTGGAGCAGGCTGAATAGGGCTGGATGTAAGCCACAGAACTGCTGAAGATAGCACGGAGCATCAGTTCACTCACAGTACTGGAGCAGGCCTACACGATGGCTGCCTGTTACCCCAATAAGCCACTGATGAACAGAGCTCGCTTCTCAGCAAGCCTCTAAACAAGATCCCAGCTTGCCTCAAGCACAAGCACTTGCTAGCCAGCTCTTGCTAAACAGAGATGGTCTGCCTTTCTCAGGGAAGACGACCTTGTGCACTTCCACTGCCAGCCAGCCATGCCTCGGTTCAGCCTAAATCAGCAGGATAGCTGACGCGCCACCCTGTACACCAGCCTCCACAACGCCTTTTTCCACTGATGTCCTCCTTGCTTCTCCTCCCACAGAGCCTTACCCAGTGAGAACAGGGCAGCCCAGAGCACCCCCCGCTGTGCACACCTGCATCCCTCATTTCACTCCTACTCCCTGGCTTTTTAGATCTTTTCTCCCAGTAAGAGCGAGACATCCTCTTCATTTCACAGGCCACAGCTTCTCCCTCACGTCTGCCGTTCTCTCAAGGATGCTAAACAAGCAGAAGACATACAGGCATCTTCCCAGAGACATTGCAGCAATGTCTCTTTTTTGTATTCGTCAAATTATTGCTCCCACACACACACATTTAAACTCGGCTCCACCAGCTCTTGAATTTAACTTACATACGAGCAGTTTGATCCATAATGGATTTAGCTATGCAAAAGGAAAAATCCACTTAAAGTTTGGCCCCCGGAACAGTAGTATGCAAGTACCTGGGCTGCCACTACCTCTACATTATCAGAGGGTCTCTCACCCAGGGCATCCTACCCTTTTAGCACATAGGCTGGATATCTGCTGAATCAATATCGCTCCTAAAGAAGAGAGTCCAGTAAGATAAGGCAAATAGCTTACCCAAGACCAGATTGGAAGGAGGGGGGTGGGTGTGTCAGGACTCCCCAGTTCACAATCCTGCACTTTAACCACAAACTCATCTTTCAGTTATAGAGACCAACTGTTCCAAGAGCCCACACTGCTGTCAGATGGGCACCACAGGACCATGCATTAAGACAGTGAGCATAAAAAGACTATTCCCTCTGTGAGCATTCAGATCATTTTGCATCAAACACAGGAAGCTGTAAAACCATATTCCATCAGTGAGAAGTTGATAGTGAAGTTTTGCTTTTACTAAGCCAATCATTAAATCATGCTGGTTCCATGTTATAGAGAAATAGGCAGCAATACATGGAATAAGACAGATTGTCTTGAAATATTTTCCTCTGGATATCTGTAATTATAAACCAAACATCATCAGCTTCCCTCTCTCCCTGCAGTAAATAATTAACTGCAAAAGAATATTCCTCTTGGCTCCATCCTCCCCCATCAATTCTGCTTTGCAACAATGTACCACCTGGATTGCTCACTCTGTCAGTGCACCCCTTATCCAAAAGGCCTCAGAAGACACAGAGGAGTGGTGTAACTGTTAACTTCAGAGCAGCAGAGACCTTTCCTTAGGGGTACAAGAGGGCATCATCACGCAACTCAGAGTACTTAAAGCAGACAGCTATGACATACATAGCTTAGCTCATTTGCTGCTGCAACATCACTGCAACCATCAGTGGAGGCGAATCACGCACTCTGAGCACTCCCATCACGCTCCTCTGGACTGCCTGTGCTTTATTGCCAAAGAATAGCAAAAATCCTCCCCTGAAATACAAGGTTTTCTGTTCCTCTCGTTGTTTTTGAAAAATATCCTCCCCATCTCTAGATTTCATCCAGGGAAAAAACAAAAACAACAAAACCCTAAAACAATTCAAGTATTCTCCATAGAGCAATTTCATTTTTAAGAGACTTCAATCTTTGAATACTAGATGTAATTGAATATTGTGACTGCTTGGTCATGCACAATAACCTGTTCACCTCTTGCCACTTACCCTCATCAACCTGACACTCACAGAGACTCTGCAACTAACAGGTAAGTCAGAAAATGTTCAGAGCACTCATTCCTTTTGCTCTACTGAAGGGCACCTCCTGGCTGTAAACCCAGCAGGGAGAAAGGATGATGCCAGGAGGAAAGCAGAACTGCCTGGCAGGAAAGCTGGGTTTGGTCAGACAGCAGATGGAAGCAGGTTGCATACATACAGATACACAATCAATGAACAACACAAGGTCTGCCATTTGATCCCAGTTTCTTTCTTAAGATACAAAATCAAATTCACATTTGGAAAAGGAATAAGGAGAGCATAAGCTAAAATGAGAGCTGGGAAAAACCTCCAGAATTGCAGGAACACCCTTCCTGCAACAGCCAAAAAACTCGGGGAGAGGCACAGAAGCATTACCACTGAGCAAACATCTTCATACTCACACACAGTCTGGGCTTAGTTTTACATTTTTATGGGTTTAAACACATACCAATTTAGTTGAGCTGACTATGAACTGTTCAATAAAAATCTCCATCATGAAGGTAGAGAAAAAGAGGGAAAACGGCTAATTTAGACTCAAAAAGCATGGAAAGAGAGGTTCAACAGAGAGGCAGAAGAAAGAATGAACGGAAAACCATGACACAAAAGAGGTAAGTGAAACAGATACTGAGGACAGTTCAGAACAAGATAAACCATGAAAAAGTGGAGTAAAAACTGGAAGGGAAAGATAAGAGAATGAGGAATATTCCATGGCAGATCAGTTGAACGGCGGCTGGCAAATAAAAAATTTGTTTAATCTCATCCATATTTGTGAAATAATTTATTTGATTAATACTGTTTGGTCATCAACCAGCTACAGAGCTGATCAAATATCATGTCATAAATACAGTATTAGATTAATACAGGTAAAATTCAAATACATTCAATATTTTTATTTGCTGCTTAATAAGCTCTGTTTTTAAGTTTACAGTACAAAAATGTTAAAATAGAAAGCTGGTAATAAATTACTGTTAGATTGCTTAGAGCACAACCATTTTGTTTCTCCTAGACTGACAAAAAGTACAGTATACCGTATAACACATCTGGAGAGACAGGAGAGGAGACATTCCTATCTCTTCCCTTTAACATATTCCCACAACAAACACTCCTCTACAGGTAGCGCTGTTTATCTTGGATTTTACTCTGTTGAACATTTCCCCAGTATTCAACTTTTTTTACTCCATAAAGGTTTTCACCCCAAGAAAATCTGGCATTTTCTCCAAGGGCAACCTAGCAGGAAGGTAAATTTGGGGTGGACCAGTAGAAGGAGGGGAGGCAGCAGATGCCATATCCAGCCTGGAAGCAAATGTTTACATTTGTGAGCTGAGCTCTGCTCCTCTTAAAGAAAAGGGAAGTCAGGTGAAAGATGGCTGTAGCCTCAGGACCTCTACTCTCACAGGGAAGTTTCCCACATTAACAGCAGACTTTTCCAAATCTCCCTAGGAGAACTAGGAAAAAAAAAAAGTCAATTAGCAATTTTTCAGCCTGTTTTTTCCCCTCCCCCAAGCAAGGTCCCCTTGAGACTCCTCAGACCCCAGAGTGAAAGCCACCAAGGCAGACCATCTCCATGCACATGGTGGCAGGTCTGCCAGGGAGCCCTGTGCAATAGCACCACATCCAATAAGGAAATCGTGGCCATCGCTTTCTAGGCAGAGAAGCACGAGGTTACTCCTGCTGTTGTTCTACCTTCACCAGTGACAGAAGCCAAGAATCAAACTCAACACAGGAGAGAACGACACCAAGGGCAACTCCCTGGGGCCAGAAAAGCATCCCTCAGATCACTTTTAACACAGCTTAAATATCACAGCAATATCCCAAACTGAGATAATTATTGCTAATTACAAGATCATTTTTATGTTAACATGAAGGATATGGCCATGCATACTTCATCTCTTCTTAATTAAAAGAAATAAGAGGTTCACTGAGATAAAAAAAAGACATGCTGACAGCTCCCACCCAAAAGCAGACTTTTCTGCACTGATAACACCCCTTAGCCTCCAGACCCACCAAGGAGACTGAACAAGGAAATCAATCAGCAGCCTCCCCAGTGCTGAAATGAAGCAGTTGGCACAATATTAATCACACAGGGAAAACATTTGACAAGGAGAAGGAAAGGGCCAGACACACAGAGGAGGGACACACATGGATTCAAAGTCATGGCTGTCTTACAAACACTTGCAGAAATCACACAAATTACCAGCTGCAAAATCAAAATACTCTGAAGAATAAACACATTAGCAATTCTGACTCCAGCAACTCTTTAGTTGAGCGCACACCAAACCTCATGTGCTTTTCTCCATTCAAAACCAGTTCCTGCTCCAAGCCACACAACCTACTCACGCCAACCAGATTGGAGTACATCATGACACAGCCTCACCAGGAGCCTGTACCCCTTCTGCATCTCAAATACCAGAGTAAAAAGAGACATGTCACAGGCTAAAAGAGACATGACCATCCAACTTAGGACACTGAAGTAGTCAATGCCTTGACTTGCCATGCAATGGCTTAACAAGCCATTCCTGATGCACGGTCCTCCTGCTTCCAGCTGTCCTAAGCATTTCTCCAGCTGCTCCAGAGTTCACCAGTCCACTCTGATTTCTCATTGTCTCTTTTGTCTCCAGACGCGCTCCACTGCTTAAGGCAATTTAAAACACATCCCCAGCCAGGATCCACACGGGCCAAGCGAGCTCTCAGATGCTCCTTCACTTGGGTTGAAGGCGTTGCATCCCCGGACCCCGAGAAACCCTGGCACGGCAGGCAGGCAGCCTCGGAACGCCGCAGAGCCCCGGCAGAGAGCGTCCCTAGCAGGAAGGGAGTGTCACCAGCTCCGCAGAGCCGCATGCTCACAGATCGGGGACCTCGCTCACTCCATCTCAGATGCACATATATACCTGCGCCTCCGCCACCTGCGCGACCCCTCCGCGCTTCGCCCCTGGCCTGCCGACGCCTGGCACTGCCGTGAACCTGGTCTCTCCTGGGGGGTACTGCAGCCCAGCAGGCATCTACTTGGGCAAAGAGTGGGGAGTCACATCACAGGAGCAGCGTGGGGGATTCAAGGGGGGGAGGGAAGGTGGGTGCAGGGGACTGCAAACTGGGGGTGCGAGAAAAAGAAGGCGGAGAGGGCTGCAGCTAAGAGATGTGGCAGGGAGCCGGACAGCAAGGGGGGGAAAGGGAAGGGGGCTGCAGCTTGGGAGGGGGAGGGCAGGAGGAGTGCAAAGGGGGTGAAGAGGCTGTGGGTCGGTGGTACCCCATCACCCTCCTATCTCGGCGGCCTGCCGGGGCTGGGGTCGGCAGGCAGCGCCCAGGCAGCAGAGTCATGGCGCGGCCAGGAGAGCAGGTGGGTCCCCGCCACCGCCCACTGGGCTAAGGGTCGCTCCCTCCTCACAGCCACCCCCG
>VZRE01008059.1:177329-189186 GCA_013396775.1 Cephalopterus ornatus
GGCGGCCGCCCGCGCCCCCCGAGGCTGCCCGGGGCCCCGGGGCAGCTTTGTCGGCGCCCCACGGGGGGCGTTCTGGGGAGGAAGACCGGAGACTCCTGAAAGGTAACATTGACTGCCAGTCACGGCCGCCGGCTGAATACCCGCTGGGCTGATCTCGGCTCACAGGGTGCTCCTGTCTGGCCCCTGGAAATGCCTAGAAAAATAGGTGGCTCCAAATTATTCCAGAGCAATTTGGAGAGGCTGCAAAAGAAAATACACCTGAATTGGCTCTCTGTAAGACAGCTGGGGTCCAATTAGGCTTAGCAGCGGAGATATGCACTGCCGGAGCAGAATTACTGCAGTCACAGATGAAGGTCCAAGCGTGGTAGAAGGCTTGTGTCTGATCCTGTTTGGGTTCCACAAGGAGCACCGCTGAATCAGAGCTAGTAAATCTTGATGGACTTAAGCTTCATGCCATGAATTCAGGTCTGTCAATGCAGTGCTTCCTGTCACGGTACACCAGACATTTTCTACTATGAGGCAGTGTGATTCCCCTATTACTTTGGAAACTGGATAGTAGATTGCACAGTCACCTTGGTATCCAGCAGCGTGCAGAAGTGATCAAGCTTAGATGCAGAATGTGATGCCAAACAAAGTATGTGGTACTGGAAAAGCACTGTTCTCTCTGACATAATGTTTCAAGCGCACTTCAACAATTTATTGTTTCCATTAGAAAAGTATCTAGTAATCTGAAAATGGATCTAAAAACCATTGTTCTAGATACTACATTTGACACATAATAAAAAGAAAGCACATGCCCTGCAGAGCTTGTAGAGAGAGCAGATTAAACGTGTTGTAGGGATACCCGTTGAGAGGGTTGTGCAGGTTTTCTCAGGTCTCATAAACGTGTTGCACCAGCACAAACAAACCTGCCGGAGCACTTTCTAAAAGCCAGCACACAAACAGACAGGTCCAAACAAAAACACTGAAGCTTTAACCTACCTTTAAACTCTTTCCCTGCTTCTAACAAGCCCTCCTGGTTCTGGACGACCTCTCGTTTCTCCACAGAGGCGAGGACCACAGCTCACAGAAAGACAGCATCTCTCCTGACCAAGCCAAGAGCAGAAGCAGCAGCACACACAAAGGTGATGGGTTTCCTCACAGGCAGACACATGCACACACAGTGCACCGCCTCTCCATGCTACCTGTCTCGTCTTGTTTTAGCTGTTTCTAACAAGCAGGCAGGGTACTGGAGCATGCACAAATCTTGCTTTTTGAAGCACCCTGAAAGCAGGCTCATATTTTTCAGTACCTAGGTGGCCCAGAAGAACTTTTCAGGGAGCAAGAACCAAAGACATAGTAAAATAGGCACGTTTGTGGGGGAACCTCAGTTTCACACTTCTTAGGCTTCTCGGTGACCTACAAGAACCAAGAAACACCAGAAGATGGAACTGAAACTGCCTCTTACTTGCTCATTCTTCACTGCCAGATCACATCAGGATGTAAGATACCTGAGGACTACTTGTTTGCAAACTGCTGGAAGCAGAGACATAATCACCTATTGGTGAGTCATAACCACACAATCACATAGGGGTGATGATGCAAACTTGCAAAGGCACAGAGAGTGATATTAGCTTAAAGGTGTCTTCTCCCCCTTTCTGTTTTTTGATAAAAAAGCAAAATATTGCGACAAGATCCTCAGTTGTGGCAAAGCAATGTAACTTCATTGCTTTTGCCAGAGCGCAGATTTATATTTGCTGAGGTTGTAGCCCATTCTGTTTGTAAAAAACTGTTCTGTCTGAGCAGATTCTTCCTTCCTTTCTCTAAACTTGAGTTGAATTCTTGAAAAATGTCTGGCCTGTCTGAAGCCTTGGGAAAACAGAACCCTCTTTTTTAAACATGGGATGTGCAGTGCCACAGAAACAGCAGTGCAAATGCCATGGCAAGAAGGTAGTTCAGCCTACTAACACTACTCTGCTAACTCAGCCCGTGTTGTGATTTCAGCTGGATTGGCAACAAACTCCTCCAGCTGCCCTACCAGGCAGCATTGTTCTACGGCGAACCTCAAGGCAGGCGAAGAGAAATGTGCAGCTCTCTAGAAATCCTGCAGTGCTCTTAACTGCTGTAAGCCTTGCTTAACGGGAGAGGAAGGCTAATCAAATACTGGGTCTACTGGCATGTGGAGTAATAAAAAGGAAAGGGAGAGCATCTTAGAAGGTCCTCACTGCCACAGTGAACTTGTGAAAACCAGATCTGCAGTGGGGTTGAAAAGCTGTTCCATTGTTCCCATGCCTTCAGTTTTTCCTGATGGTCTTCCCCAAACTGTATGTAGCTTGCAGGTGGGAGGCCAGAACTCAAAGACATGCTTATCCTGTCATGATTCTTTGTGTCAACACTCTAATTTGGTCTGTGAAGTACATCACTTATTTTTGTAGATGCTGTGACCCAAAAAATAACTTCTTGATATTGCATCCCCTCTTTAACTTCTGCAAGAGGGGAATCACAGACAAGACATAAGGTTAGGAGTCCACTCTGTGACATACAAACTTATGCCAAAAGCTTAGTGAGCAACTGAACTTGTTTATCAGCTGCAGATCAAGGCTGTCCCTGACATTTTTGAAATTATGGTCTTTTCTGGAGTGATTTCTGGTAGAAGCACTCAGACAATGGCCAACTTGAACTATTCTTTCATTTTCCCTAAAAAAAAACCCTCAAAAGAACATCAAAAGTTCTTCTTGTGATCATCAAAATGATCAGCAAAGTAGGTAACAGTAATTTTCTAGCTTCACAAGGATACATACTTGAATACATCCAGATATGCATCATATATTTTTGATATACTGAAGGGTGTATCAGTTCTCAGCAGACACAGAGGGTAGATTAGTGGTGTCAGTTGCTTTTGTTGTTCTGAATCTCCTGTTGCTTCACCATATTTACCAGTTCCCCTGACTTTTAATCATGCAGATTCTTTCTGGTTCTTTTTTTGAACTCTCCCTAGTCCATTTTCCTGGATGCACAACTTTTTCTGTGTAACTGAAACTTTCTTGGAAAGTGTTTGCAAGGAAGATTCTGTCATTGTGCTCTCCTCAGCGTCTCTGTGAGTGTACTGAGGAAAGCAGAGACCTCTGGGAGTGTTGCTTCCCCATTGTACCATATTCTTCATGAGTTTTTAGTTTAGTCCTTCTGCAGATACACTAGACCCAAGAAACCTTCAAGTCTTTTTCTCATACTGGGATATTTTCCTTGCATATCTCTCCCTGAGCTTAGAGGATGAGTGTGTCGTGGCAGGAAGCAAACCAATATGCAATCAACTTTTAAAATTTGTATTTTTCTAGGAAAGGCAAATTGTTTCCTTCTGGTATCTGATAGATTAACACAAGAAATTTGCCATGTCAAGCAGCTTATGAAACAGAAAAAAAAATTATCATCAGAAGGTGCTTTGCTGCTGTAACAAGGAAAGAAGATGAGACCTTATCCATTTTGTTGACTGCATTATCTAGGTAGCAGAATCTGTCAGTAGAAGTTTGTGTTAGATTCAGTGCAATTGAGCTGTCTCGTGGGCCTATCTGATACTTGGATCAAAACTGAAGTGCAGTCAGAAGGAAAGAAGGAAGTGTTCAGAAGAATTGAAACAAGTCTGGATTCTCAGAAACACAAAGCCAAATCCATTTCCGCAGCAAGCTGATGCAACTCTGAAGATGCCGGGAAGAGATGAACCAATTCTGAAATTAATTTGGCTTGCATTCTCTGACAATCTCCATTCTTCCCCCCTTCTCCTTTCTTTATTTTTTTTAAAGTGGAATAAATCTCTGCAGATCTGTATATTGGAGTTAACTGGGACAGAGGATGGAACAGGCTTGCAAAGTCTGTCTTCAAACTCATGCTTCTTACAGGGCTGCTCCTGGGAGGGGCAGTCTCACTGCTACACATTTTACTTGGGTTAGTGAGTGAATTTAGAAATGGCAAAGGGAATCAGCTAAGGGCAGAGAGGGGAAACACTCATATTACCACTGTGGGAGAAAATCAAACCTGAGCTATGTTAGGTCAGAGGAGGACAATTTTGAAAACTCTTGTATGTGCAAATAGCACAGAATCCAGTGGAACTAGTGCTGGATTCCTGGACTGAAGATAGACTCATTTGTAGATCTGGAGTGGATCTCGAATATACAGAGAATGTTTGCCTTGCTCCTGAGCTAGAAAGGATGTCCTCTGTGAGATAGTCTTGAAAAGTGAAGGAAAAACTGAAAGTTTCTTAATCCATAGGCTACTGATATGAACCACAAGTAACACAGCTCCGACTGTGTGACGGAATGAAGCGTATGCTCCCAGTTCTATTTTAAAAATGCTCTATCCCACTTAAAGTTTATGCTGTTGATGTAGTATAGGGCTTGAGAAACAGTGGCCAGCCTTCTGAGCTGCCTGGGGGCTTAGCTGAATTCACACATAAAATTATCATGAGTCATGGACAATCCTCTTGTAGCTTCCTGGTGAGGTTGTAGAGAAAATACTGCTAGATTACAAGCCTCAACAATAGCATGACTTGGAAAGAAGCCTTTGAGAGAAACTCTTAATGTATCAGATAAATCTATGTGGACATGCAAAGCTAGAGCTCGCTCCTGACAGTGAATTCTTATACTGTGAGTGACTGACTATAAAAAGACTATGGGGAAAATCTGAGTCTTCTGCAGCACAAAGAAACCATGAGATAAATGAAAGTCGCCTCAAAGAAACCGTGCTAAACTGTTCAACACTATGATTTAACACAGTCTCCTAGAGACTGGGGAGTCTGTGAGCTAATCCTTACTGCAGATTGTACCATGAGAGACATAGCCAGAAGAGAGATCACAGGTGTGGAATTCTGCGAGCGTGTACCACCATCCCGGGGGCCTGGGACCCTTGGAGATAGCTAGGACTTGGAAGCAGCAGTACAGCTGAGAGACCGCACAGAGGAGAAAAAATACCAGTCAGTCTTCGTTTCAAAGGGTTTTTTAAGGCAGACACTGAACTTGAGAAATCTGCTGGAGTAATCAATTAACAAAACAAAACACTGGATTAATTAATCAACCCTCAATCACTCAACAAAATCTTCCTCTGTATCGTCTCCAAAAACACCCCGTTGCTTCAGATGACCCAAGCAGTGAGTGGGATCACTTTGGTTTTAATTGCCAAAATAATGGCATAAATATTGGATTAAATTCTACCTAGAGTGCTCAGGCTTCTTTCAACTGAACCATTTGAAATATTGCAGAAGATTCTGGGTGGATAGAGCAAAATCATCAGTTCTGGAGGGCTATCTGACCCAGAACAGGATCTTTCTTATGGGTTTCCTTTTTGAATTAAGCAAGGCAGGATCTTGCCAGGCATCACCAAAGCTAGAGAGAGGGAAGATTCCTGTTGACTGAAATGAGTTCTACTAGCACTTAGGTTTGATAAATTATGAACTGAGAATAGAAACTTGCAGAGAGGAGGTGCTCTGTAATCACAGAAGTGAAAGGCTTTGTAATCAGAGCTTGGAAGTAGAAGGAGGTCTATGTTCCATAGTTTAAAAATACATACAGCTGCTGATTCCTTTTATTCTATAAAACCCCATAACCCAAATACACACACAAAAAAAGACATAATTCAAAGGCTGGTCATTTCCCAGTCAGCCTCCTTGTAAAGACACCATAGGAATGAACAACAGTGGCTTTTCCCTAACCGTGATATGCAATAGTCAGTAACACGAGGCCCTCACCTGAGTGGATGGTGGGATATTTGGACTTCAGATTCTGCTGGGGGGAGGGGTGATGAGGTGGGAGAGGTGAGATACAGGTTTGATCTCTGAGACTGTATTTACAAGCAATGTCTCTTTCTACAGCTGCCTGCTGGTTTCTGACCTGAAGTGCACTGCCCTCTGCGCTGTCCCATTTGTTCATGTGGCTGTTTGCTTAAGTCCCCAGCAAACGTTCTTTTTGACTTTTTGTGCCTTTTCCAGGGAGTTATAGCTGATCACGTGGTGAGTCTGGAGCCTGAGATGCTTAGAAATGGCACTGATTCTTTCATGAAATGCCCTCACATGACCAAGAGTTGCCAGAGTTGGTGAGGTCCTATGTCTCCTTCCACTCTCTGCTGAGCCTGCCACTGTAAATCAGCAAGGGTCAGGTAGGTAGGAGGCCTGGTTATGCAGAAATCTGTATGTTGGGAACCACACTGATTTTCCTGGCAATGGTTTGCTGGCATATGTAAAGGAGCTTTTGTTAGCTGTCAGCTTGAATGGAACATCAATCATTCCCTTGAAGCCTGATCTTCAGATCACTGCACTCTGAGAGAGAGGTTTTGCCTTTGTCTTCATACAGCAGTAACTCAGATCTTTGGCATTTGAAAGCCTTATTTTTGGTTAGGAATCCCTTGCGATATTTAATTCCCATGTGATTTTCTTTTTCAAACTCTACAGAGAAGTTTGAACACTTTGCAACTTACATGCTATCAATTTTTCCATGGGACAGTTGGGATCACTTACCGTGTTATGGGTCATCTGTCACTTTTGCTGGCAGGAGTCAGATTTCGAGAGTGGAAACGGGATGAGTTGCTAAGGGATGTCTTGCGCCCTGTGTCATTTCTGCGTTCACTGATGTGCAACAGATTTATCTTGTAGTTCAAGGCCTCTCTGTACCAGATGAGTTTGTACTGAAATCTCAGACTATCCCACATGTTCTCCTGGAGAAGACACTAAGATTATTCATATTCTTTTTTAAGTAGTCTTCTTAGTTCTTCATGAGCTAATGCTGATTTTCTTCCCCTCAGCATCAAAGAACAATTGCTAACTACATCTGTTTCTTGCAGAAATTTCAAAGCAGTGTTGCACAGCATGATTCAGGCATGCACACGTGGTAGAACCAGATAGAATTAAAGACATTTGTCTTTATCCAGTTAAACTACTGGTTCCTTTTCCTTTGATTGCTTTTTAATGTTCTGGCTGCACATTGTATCTGCCATGCAGCCCTCCTTCTCATCATTAAACTCATGCTGCTGAGCTTTTTCTTCTCTTCTATCAAGTCCTTCCCTAAATTTTGATTTTTCTTCTGTGAGGAGCTGCCCTGCATCTTGGTTCCTACCTATGTGAGCAAGTAAAGCTGATGCGAAGCAGTACTCACAGAGAATATAGCTACCTAGTTGACTGGAGAGGAGGATGGAATCCAGCATTCCTAGAATCTCTCTGCTTCTTGGTGCTCTGGACACTCCAGCATACACTATACTCCTGTATACCTTAGTATAGCCAGCTTATCTGTTCCCTTTCCATTACAGGCAGCTGTTCTCCTCTATGGCAGCCTCTTCCTGATGCTCCTGGGGAGTGTTTTCAGCTCCTCCTTCATCCCTTTCTGTGATTACCTCAAATATGCCTTGCTGCAGTACCTAAGTCCATTGATGACCTCAGCCTTCATGCTATTTTAGCAAAGGTAGACTCTCCTTCAGTACAGCTGCTTGCCGTCAGAGCTAGAGATCCTGAGTTCCACAGCTCCCTGTGAGCTTATGATGGTAGTGGTATTCCCACATCAAGTGAGATCCAGGCAAGATATTGGAAGGTCTCCTTTGCAGTAAGGCTATGCTCTTGTGTCACTATCCAATCTGGGCTGTCCCAAGAGACCTCTAGTAAAGGTGAGGGCATAGTCCTCCCACACAAATGCCTTCAAGAGCAGCATAGGATTAGAAATTGTCCCTTAAGTCAGTGAGGTGGCATAGTTGATCTCTCCAGGGTATTTCTACGCCTATTTCACACAGATTCTCTTTTTGCTGGCAGCTACTCCTTTCCTTATTAAAGAACTTCCCCACAATGAAGCCATAGCATCTTTTTTTTTTTTTTTATCTGCAGTTTGGTCATCCCCTTTCTTCTGGTGCTTCTCCATCAGGGAAGGGGAAAGGCAGAAGAGGACCTGCAGTCACTTGCATCGTGAAGGACTGGTGCAGGCCATTGCGTGTTTCTAGGTAACTTTTCAGGTGTTCAGGAGCTGAGCAGTGATGTGAGTGTCTACGTGTGTGTGTGTGCACGCATGTGTGTTCAGATCACTCAGATACTCCCTGAGGGCTGTTAGAAGTCAGACCTCCTGCAAAGATTCCAAAGCTGAGATGCCCAAAGCAACATGTTGCAAATTTCTTCCCTGGCTTCAGACTCATGGCTTTGCCTTTTCTGCTTCCAGTCAGCAGACTTCAGTTGGGGAAATACTGAGGCTAGCGTACCAAAACACTGATCCTAAATGTTACATGAATCCAAGTGATTGATGGAATTTCAGCCACTGACTGTAAAAACATGAGTAAGCTTATATTAATCTACAGATGTTGTATTAGCACTGAGCGATTTCCCAGTCCTCATTAGCAATGCGCTTTGATAGGGATAGAAGGTGTTAGCTATAGTTTCCCTTCAGTAAGCTGTTTAATCATTGGAGCTTACTGGCAGTGGGATTTGGGGGACTTACATGATCACAAAGTGAATTAAGAGTAAAACAATACCCTCTCTCTAGCTTCTCTGGGATAGTGCACTGCGGGGGGAATGGGTTCAGAGCTGCTATGTTCCCCCCTTTAAGTGGCACTGGTGTGCTCCAGTGAGGACTAAGCAAGAAACTACAGCTTCCTTAGTCAAGATCTTCCTGGGTTTCAGAAGCACACTTAGACCTTAGCACTCCTGCAGAGATCAGCACATGCCAGTGAACTTGTTATGGCATGTTTAGCCACATATTCTTGTTGGCTTACTAAGGTCTGATCCAAAGCTTACTGCAGATACAGCGAAGATTCACGTACTTCTTCAGTGGCCTCTGGGCTACCCTGGGAGGCAAAAATACAACTGTGATAGATACGTGGGTGAGTGAACCCTGCATTACCATCACATTTCACTCTGAAGAGATGGCAAAAATGGTTCTGCAGCCCAACCTTGTGCGTCCCAGAGCAGTAAAAGCAACATGAATCCTACTTAATAAGTAATTTGAAAGCACTTTCTGGTTTGTGAATCATCTGCATCCCAGTCTTTCTGAGACTCTTGGGTAATGAGACGAGAACAGTGCAGTTTCTGTAGTCATTTCTACCTGCTCACTGGGCTGCCAGCCTGCTCTGGACCTCATTTGGAGCTGTTATTTTAGAAAGCTCTCTGCCACTAAGCAGTTCTGATCTGGAGATCTCAGACATGAAGTAATCCTCCCAGCTTTTCTAGAAAAAAGCCAACTACCATTAAACCTGTTTTACAGGTGGATAGGCTGTGCTTCAGTCTGCCTGAGATCACAAAACGTTATTTAGGGCCAAACTGCCTGGGCTGACACATTCCTGCAGCAGGGATGACTGCCTAGGAGTAATACTAACCTCCTTCATTAGAGGAAAAGAGTGCCCAGGCAGAGGGAGGGCTGGCTGCACAGCCTCTGTTTATATACATGCTTTGCACATGATTATGAAGCAAATAAACCTCACTGGCCATGTGGCTTGAGTCCAGGTGTCCCCTGGATGGAGACACAAGCGTAGGGTAAACTAAAACGCCGCGCTTGGCTCTTTATGCTGAGCCATCCGGCAGGTGGGAATGTAAAGCTCCACCTGATTGTTTATGCCTGAGTCACCTCCTTAGCATTTGTTATTGCCTAGTATGTTAGCATGCTGCCTGCTGGATAATAAATGACTACATTTGCTGCAGTAGTGAGGACACGATTAAAAAGTAACCCTGGGAAATGGTCCTGCATATTTTTTTTGATCAGAGCCAGACAAGGGGGAATAGGAGAGGAATGCTGTTGAAATCTGATTTGCAGAAAAGGTGAGTGGTGAGGTTTTGGTAATGGGGATGGTTTAGGCTTAAGTTTAATCACTGCAGTTGTTGGCAATCGATGATCAAAATTCAGAGGCCTTAAGGCAGTTGGTAAAGGTAAAAGCAATGCAAGTAGTAAAGACTTAATGGGCATATTGCAGAGGAGGTCAAAGAATGGGATTAATGGGGATTACTATGTATATACCTGTTTGCACGAAAAAATTAATTTATCACATGGATGTTATTACCACATGTAAGGAATGGAATGAGGTCTGTAGATGAAAAACTCTTCAGTTTTGGTTTATGTACTGCACCCTTTTCTCAGTATCACACTTAAAATCCACACCCTATCTATAGCAGCATGCAGAGTTTATTTCCAGAAGTGAAGGGTTTGCATTAAATATCTGAGGAAATAGAGCAACTGACAGAGAGATATTTCATTTTCTTGGCTTCTCTTGCCTCCAGCACCCACACAGTATCCATCAAATTGTCTCGAGTCAAACCCTCACAGGCTGCATTTGAAGCCTGGGCAAGGAGCCAGGCAGGCTTAGAGAGCAAAGACCTTTCTGTCCACACGCACTTACCCCTGTCTGTTTGCTGCAGTCCAGAGCAGGGGAGCTCAGCTTTAGGCTCAACAAAAATACCTCCTTACTCCCTTTGCATTGTTCCAAGAAAGGGATTTGATCTGAAGCCTGCAGACGCTCATATTAATGATCCCATTGTTGACACAAAAATTGCACCTTGTTCTGAGACGTCATTCAGCTGGCTTTGGTACAGCAGCAAGCAGCACGTCCCATCCCGAGCCCACAGTTCCTCAGGGATGTTCTAGATCCTTGGGCTGCTCCATTTGTAGATGGTTGGAGCCTATAGATAGTCTGGATGGTAACATAAGCTGTAATGCCAGGTGCAGTCAGTATGCAGGCAGATTTACCCTCCGGCTGGCATGCTTTTTTCCAGAAGCATGTCGTAGCTGTTGATTTCAGAAGCCATACTGTGATATGACAGCACCTATCAAAGGGCCAAGCTGAGATCTGCATGTTTGTACTGAGTCACCTGCCCATCTCCATGTGGCAGAGGTATTTTAAAATGTCAGGCTTAAGCAGATACTATGCTGCAGCAGAGAAGATGATATAAAGTTCCTTCGTAAACAGTGTTACGAATTTGCTGGATGAAAGGTACTCAGGTATTGCTGTGTCCAAGATGGAGACATTTCCTACTCTAAGATCTTTCCTTACCCGTGGCATTTCAGGGACCATGGTTGAAATATTCCTCAGTCTAATTCCTGCTTTTAATTTATGTTCTCTCCTTTCTCTCTCCATTGAGACAGAGCTTTGTCATTAGCCCTAGTACCTGGCTATCTTGATCAGCTATCAGAGCCCTCAAATCTCCTGTCCCTTCTGCTTCCTGGTCCTGTCCATTGAATTGATGAGGAGCGTGCCTTCAGAAGATTCAGCCCTGACTCCCATGTATCTGGGAGGTGGCCGTGCACCTGGGAGTTGGCCATGCACCATGCCACACAGCAGGAAGGCTTCCAGACTTATCAGCAGGGTAGGGTGGTCACAGATACCTGTGTTCCTCAGCAGTTGTTTGTCTAACATCTTGGTTAAAAGTGGACATACCAGAAAGTTGTGCTTAGAGTGCTAGATACTGCCTGAACATACTTCCTAGATAGCTGCTGTATAAACAATGAGGAAGCAATTCAAGCGTGCGATCACAAGCAAGAAGGTACGTGGTATGGTAGTGGTGTGGGAACTGCCCTTGCTGGGATGTTGACTGTGGAACAAACAGGGTTTTTCACTCTATGTTTCAATATCCCGTACTCATCACATGCAGCAGGCACCAGTTTCACTGAACTCTTGCTGCAGGCAAGCATGCTGCTGGAACAAGGATTTTGTTTTTATGGTCACTGACCAGGAGTTATCACAATGGTTGTTGTCAACACAACACTATTTTATAAGCATGGTCTTTGTAGAGGTTTTGGAAAGCCCAGTAGCTTAGAGTTAGTTTGGCACCTCTTTGTAGGCTAGATGGTGAATGTGGTTTGAAATCCCTTCCTTGAACTTCAATAGGCTTGAGATCACACTCATGGTTTGGTCATTTATTTATTTATTTCCCCACCCGCCA
>VZRE01008059.1:189215-231731 GCA_013396775.1 Cephalopterus ornatus
TGAAGCAAGTATGTCAAAGAAGAAAGAGGTGACCTATGCAAACAGCTGTACGCAGCTGCTCGCTGCTCAGTTCTCTAGAAAAGGAAGTTGTGAACTACGCCTGGAAAATCTGCCTTCCACAAAACAGGAGTTAATCAGTAAACAGTGAATATATAGTTGAGTGCTAAACACTTGTGTTTCCACTGACTTTTAAGGAGAATGAGAAAGAAATGTATTTTTAACACCAGCTTAACTTGTAACCTGATCTGTTACAGGGAGTAATCAACCGATAACTTAGACAGCTGCCTTTGTTTGGTACACAAGATTACTGGGAATGGTCTTTAATGAATGTCTCTGTGTTAGTACATCCACAGCATAGGGAGTGATCAGCACATAACAGGACAGGGGAGGCTTGTGTGTATCCAAGGAAGACAGGTTCTGAGAGTGGTAATGTGTCAGGAGTGGTTGGGGGGGACATACATTTTGTCACACTTCTTGGTAATATTTTAGACATAACCGTCTGCATTGGCCTGTGCTACAAAATAGCAGGAGCCAAACACTGTGCAGAGTTGAGTCAGTTTAATGCCAGTGCAATAGATGAACTTCTGCTTGTCCCAGCACTGGTTTTGCCACTTTTATGTTTTCCAAAAGTTCAGATCAAAATTGAAACAGAGATTGTCAAAGATCCATTTCTGTTGCTAGCAATGGTGGGCGAGTCTGGGAATGAAAGGTCTTTGCTCAGACCATAGGAGGTGGATGAAGGTGAGTCACAGTACTACAGGAGCATCATGACTCCTACAGATAACAGTCGTTTGTGATCATAGGAGAATTCCCATTCTGAATTTCTGTCTTCTGCTGAAGTGATTTGCTCAGCCAAATGCACACCATGGAGCTCTGGCGCTAGGAGTTTCTATTAAACCACGATAAGGGTTTAGCCCAGGGTCTCTTCTAAGATATTACGAGAAAAGAAGATACTAGGATGGAGTGCCGTAGCCAAAGGTGCAAGCATACAGTGATACAGTGTGGGTTTTCATGGCCAAAGGGCTGGCCTACAGGCACAGCTGGAGTCCCTGGTAGAAAATCACGTGCTATGATGGCTGCCATGTGCCATCACTGGCCAGTGGGGCTGCTGACAGATCCAGGCTTGAAAACAAACTCTTAAGCAAGGCACTTGAGGCAGGTGTGAGATTTGTGTGCCCTGGGATGTGTTTTATAGTTTTTACTACTTGTAAACACTACCTGAGCATCTGTCTGGGCCTCAGCCAGCATGCTGATCTAGGTAATGGAGCTGAAACTTCTAGACAGTGCATAAAACATACAGAAACGTACCAATAATCCATCTCTTCTTATCACTAACCTAACTTAGCTGCTGGAATGTAAGTACATAGTCCTTTTTCTAAGCACACATTATGCAAATTCAGAGCCAGGGCTGTAAAGAGAGTATTAGGAAATCAGGTCTCTCCTGTCATTTGAGTGAAACTTCTTTCTCTCTCTATGAGGATAGGATTCCTTCCAGTAGTCTAGAGGAACTTATATACAACAGTGACCCAAATACATATGAATCCCAAGGCTTTCTGAAGAGGCTATTTGTGGAAAAGGCACCTGAGCCCCTTACATTCTAAGGAAAATCCAGTACAGTACGGTGGTGCGTTGCATCACTTTTCATTCCTGCATACTATTTGCTGAAATCGACTCCACACTGCCTGCAGCAGAAGCAGATGTGTAGGGTCAAGGGTTCCTTTGACAGAGCAGGTAGGACCATTTTTGCCTTTTCTCAGTTCGTTTACTGATGCTGAGCCAGAAGCAAGCACAAATCACCAAGTAGACCACGGAGCTGAAACACTCCTGGGAGTGTTGGGAGTGGGTAAGGCACTTAAGGCATGAGGAGCGCTTTGGCTCTTAGCATGTTAGGACAAAGAGCCATGTCTTCTAAACTACTAATACTGGCCCTAGGATTACATGGCTGTGCACAGGGATGTAGTGGGTTTGCAGTGTTTGTTCCAGTCTTCAGAACTGCCTGACCTCTTATCTACCTGCTGATCTCCTCCCTCCACTACTGCAGACTATACTCCAGCCACCTCATTCCTCACCTGTTGGACAGGGATTTGTGAAGGACTTTTGCCAGAGCTGTTTTCTGTAGCGTGGCTCACAGCAGTGCTGTGGCTGTGATGGCTGAAAGCCTTGGTGTACATGAGTTGCATTCAGAGTAAGCTTTGAACTGTGCAAAGTATATGCAAACTAGTGGTGTAACAGCATGCAAACTGGTGCTGTGACCTGATTAATTTTTTTAAAGCCCCAGTTTCTCCACTGCTTCACACCATGTATTGTCACTTACACTGATGGGAAGTAAAAATAAATAGATCCCTTTCTGATTTGGAAACATTTTGTCGTGGCTTTGCATTGGCACAAAAAGCAACTGCTGGTTCCCCTGTCTGAAGACAACTAGATGAATTTAACAGCTGGATGAATTTCAAAGCCTGGTTGGAAAAACAGACCTAAAAAGCATAGTGGGACCACAGGTTCCTTACACTGCAACAAGTGATGTAAAGAATGAGTGATGCTCCTGAAAAACTGTGGAGAAGGTCATTGAACCTTAACTCTTTTCTAAAATCAGTTTATTTTCCTCTTAGTTTATTGTTGAAAACAAAGTTGTAACTCAATCATTGACTATGGAATTTATCCCAGAAGAAATGCAAGGACCACCAACAACATGGACCAGGTGTGGATTATAAATAGCATCGGCAAGAGATCTTCTGTGTCCCAGGGGCACTAGTCCTGTAGCCAATACTCTTCCTTTTATATTTTTCTTTTAATCCTGCCATTTTTAAGACCTCTCAGCAAGACCTTCTCCTACAGAGGATTTCTGCCACACCAAGCACTGTGATGCCCCTAGATTGAATGAAACCCCTGTAGTAGTACTATGGTTGTAACAATGTCAGGTTTTGTACCTACCAGTTCTTCAGTAAAAATTACCATCTGGCAGCTGTAGAGCAACTTTGGACTTGTCTCATACAGTAGGCAGGATACCATACCCTGGAAAAGCAGATGTGTGCAGATAGCATCCTTGAGCTTTCCAAAATCAGGAAATAGTTTGACCCAAAAGAAACTGAGAAGGATAGAGGGCCTTGAACAGAGACACAAAGCAATAATAATTTATACACAGGCATTTCAAGTTACCATTGATTTATCTCGAGTCAGGAATGATAAAAACAAGGGAATGCAAGCATACTTTTCTGGCTCTCAATATTTTTTCTCAGGTAAGAAAGTTTTTGCTTCCTTTTTCCTGTAAAAATGGGAAGGGAGAAAAATCTTACATTTATTTATTTATTCATTTATTTACAACTTCTCATTAAAATTAAGGCAGAATTAGGAAATAAGCCCTTCTGGACTTAGGAAATTCTGGTTCAGGGGCTCAAATATTAATACAGCGCCCTATCTCACCTTTACTACCTCATGTCTTTTATCCCAATCAATCATCTTGACTCCACAGTAATGCAGCTGCTTCTGAGTAGAATCACTTGGTTGTGAACCAAAGCCTGCTTTTCTAAAGCAATAGTACAGCGAAAGGAAAGAGCTCTCTGGTGTGTCATCTGTACCCACTATTGCTTGAAAGTAAGTGGGATTCCATCAGAGTTCTTCCCTTGCAGCAGAGCTGAATTAGGGCTTAAGCTAATGAGATATCCCAACACAACTGAAGCCTGTCTTAAGCTTATCTTTTCTCTAAGACACTCTTCACCATGAGAAGGTACCATTTGCTGGTTTTATTGCCTTCTAGTAACCCAAAAATCTACCAAGCCAAGGATGTTCATTTTCCTCGAGTGAGCATGCAACAGTGAGAGGAAACAGGTTCTGTCACTCAGCACCTAGCTCAGGACCCTTGAAGTGCATGGTCACCTCCAGACGTCACACATGGTTTCTGTGTGACTGTCGTGACACTGGCAATTTGATTTACAAGTAGATCAAACTCAAAAGCAAGGGCAAAGTAAAATTATGATCGCCCATCTTTCAGTGTGAGCTAAAATACTCTATAAAAACTGTTAGCAAAAGTTTTTACAGGTCTAGTTCAGTTTGAAAAGATACAGCTTTGTACAGAATGCCATATGTTGCCTGATGAAGCTTTCCTTTCTGATTGCAGTTTATGAATTCACATAAGCCTGTGAAAAGGAGCAAAAACAAATGGCCGGATTCATTGAGTCAGAGAAGATGTTTTTTAAACTAGATTCTCTCATTGCCCTTTCTTTCCATGCCAGGTGCAGTGACAGCAAAATAAATTCAATTCGCAGACTCCTGTCATCCTCCGGATCTTTGGATCAGTTGTTATTCCCTCTCAGCCTCATTCATCGCTGCTAAGGATGAAGTTCTAAACACCTGCTGTGGTCGAAACTGTTCTTACATCATCTCCTGAACACAATGACTTCACTCACATGAAATCATGAGGTTAATGCCACAGTCGAGACTTTAAAGCTCTTTCTGCTGACCTGAGCTGATTTTTTAAAAAAATACTCTGGTAGTTGCTGGTTCTTAACTGAGAGAAGAATTACCAAAGTATCAGTATTCTCCTTATTGTGCAATACAAGAAGATGGAAGAATTTTCCAGCAGAGTTGTGGTCTGGATGGGGGTGACAGTGCCATAGTATGAATTCTCCACTTAATCTCAAATTAATTTTGATTTTCATCTTGTTGTATATAATGGGGATGAATATCCTTGTTCTGTATTATCTACTTGAAGTACATAACCTTTAAATGGTCCCTTCCAACTCAAACTTCTCTATGAATCTATGAATTTGGTAGTTGTGCTGGAAAAGGGATTCTCATAAGACATAAAGGTGATTACAGAGCTGGCTAACGGGGGTGAGAGATCATGCTGCAAAGACAACTATCAGGCAGAAAGATAGTATGTAGTGGAGGTTCTTATGGATAATACTCATTTTAATTTCTGTTAGTGCCATTTGGAAAAGACAGAAGCATGCTAATAACATTTGCTAATTATTAAGGGGTGTCATCAAAGCAAGATGGGAAGGAGATTGGGTAATAGGAATTGAATAAAATGAAGTGGTACACAGTGCAGGGTCACATACTTACAAAACCTTTTACTACAGTGGGAACTTCCATTCCATTTGCCTTTACAACCAGGGAGGACAAAGAAAGAGAGGAACCCCATCTTAATAGTCAATGATTATGAGCAACCAGTTTGATATGAACTTGATAACGTGACCCCAGGATATAAAAAAAAAACCTGAGCTTTCTTTAATGACAAGAAATTTTGAGCTTGGTTTGTATGACTCTGTAAAAGAAGTGCTGAGAGGAGATGACAGTGGGCCCTATAAATATATCAGGAATGCAAACATCAGAGAGTTATTTTAAGGTGAAAAATAATTTGACAAGAGAATGAGTAGGTATAGTTTGGCAATAAATAACTTTAGCCTATAAATTAGAAGGTCTGTAGTCTTCAGAGAGAGGCTTTGGACCAGTGTTTCAGAATAAGGAGGAAGACACTGACTGGTATCTAAGTGACTCTGACGTGGCTACTTTTTCCTCTGACCAGAAAGACCTTTCTGCTTCTATGTTTCTGGGTTGTAGTACAATGGGATTCCTAATGCAAGTAGCAACAGCAATTAGCTATTAATCAATAATATTAATTAGAGACTGGGTTGACTGGATGTTGCCTGTGACTGGATAAAACCAGGAGGATGGACAAATCTCTTCTTTGTAAGATAAGACATCCAAAGGAAAGACTGCTCATCCAGGCTCGATTTCAGAGAAGGCTTTACCCAATTTCTGTTCATTTGGGTAGCACCAGTATAATTAATCCAGACTAACCCATTTTATGGAGTTCCTATGATGGTGAGATCAGAATTGGGTCCAACATCTCCAAATAGGTTCAGAGTATGCTAACTGTTGATATTAAGATTTTAAAATTTTTAACATTTCTTGGCAAAACCGAAACATAACTTCTCTTTCCTATAAAGCTTCGTGAATGTACAGTGTGATTCCTGGATAGAGATCACATCAGCTCCACAGTAATTAATTTACAGGTTTCTCACTGACCTTAGCTCAGCTCTGGGAATGGTGCCAGCACAATTACAGTAACTCTGAACAGGACAGACATAAAGCTTCTGTATCTACCCTGAAATTGTGCCACATTTTTCTCTTGCTCAGTGATGGAAAGATGCATTTCTTCTTTGATTGGTTTCAAGTAGTTCAGGCGGTGTTGGCCATAACAAGATTATTTCCAGCAAAGCAAGGAAAAGAAGAAAACTACCATGCAGATGTATGCGTACATAATACATGTACTCCATAGATAATCTTTGGGAAGTGTATCCAAAGAAGCAGTGTGTTGAGAAAGTGAATCAAGGTGACTTGAGCTAGTTACCTAGAAAATAAATGGCATAGTTGGGAATAAAATTCAAGGGGCAGATGCTTGATCAGTATTGTTTTCACTGAATCACGCTACCTTCCTGGAGCACGTCAAGGCCCATTGCCTTCCTTCCTGTGAAGATGGGCAGCTGGATTGCAATGACACCAGGTGGAGCTGAGTGCATTCATCACCTTGGAAAACCAGGCCCCTTGTGGTTTTCTCTGATGTTAATTGACCGTTGGACCCTGCAAGAGGGTAGTCAACACATTTCCTGACCTACGGTCTGAGTGTTTTCCAAATGCCAGAGTAAATTTAATGTTGTTGTAGAGGAAATGCTGATGCAATCCACCAGCAGCTGCTGCTCTCCAGCATCCTCACAAAGGTACAGTATATACTGGAGGTGTGAGGGGTGAGTGCAGGCAAGTAGGGTATGCAAGATCCCAGCCTCTTCTAAATGGCAGGCAGGACTCTGTGTGTTCCCTGCAGAGCTCCTACCTTCCTGCCCTCAGGAGAAACTCTGCTAAGGGCTGCTTCCCGGAAAATGCTGGGTACGATCCTGAATGTAAGCCCCTTAAAAAGCAGGCTTTTGATGTGGGACCACTGAGGTTATAGTTGCATTTTCCTAGGTGCCTGATTTGTGAATCCTACATCTAAATGCGGAAATGCGGATTTCTCCTAAGTGCAAGTGAGAATGGTAAGAGCAGTGTTCTGAATAAATATATTGTGATGAGTCTAAAAGATCAGGTAATGCTTGTGTTCCAACAGGCAAATTTAATTTATGGACAGATGAGTCTTGATGATTGAATTAACCTGGTTTAATGAATTACTGCCTCTCAGTGGAGCTGTGAAAACTGACTGCATTGTGCTTTAGTCCCTTGCTTTTTAAAATAAATCATATTAAGGGAAAGCAAACATGTTTGATTTAGAGAGTGGAAAGGCTATTGACGTGGTCAGTTCAGATGTCTCTGCATGTGCATGGTAACTCGTTAAACCACAAGAAGTTAATCTTGAACTGTGAATTTCTGATGTCCCAGAAAATCTCCCCCAGAAATTAGTAAGTATTCTTTTTTCAAAGTCAGTTTGGATGGGGCATTGAGCAATTTTCTCTACGAGGAGGTGTCCCTCCCCACGGCAAGGGTGTTGGAACCAGATGATCTTTAAGGTCTCTTCCAACCTAGACCATTCTATGATTCAATTGACATTGGGGTCGAATAGTGAAAAAGGAATATGATGATGCTGTGGCAATCTCCAAGCAGGAGATGGTGAATGGTGAAAGAATAGCACATTGCGCTCGTGGAGCTGCACTGGAGTTGCATTCCTCCACTGACAGAGATGGTTGATCATGTCACCAGTAAAAGTTGAACCATGTCCATTGGATTCAGATTATGATAAACTTAATTCTTAAGTGTCTAATCTTCTTACAACTCCAGTCTGGAAATGTAATCTTTTAATCTGTTTTTTTCTAAGGAGTTTTTTTTAATGCAAAATAATTTAGTGAAACTAGCCTTGTCACACACCACAAGTTGTATTTTTCGGTACTCAACACACTGCAGGCACGTGGAATCACATTTGTGCATGATGGTGTCATTAGTTATTCATCAGACGGCAGAGAAGGTTTCAGATGTTGTTGGGAACAGAGATGTCCCCAACTCCCTCCTACCGTCGCACTGACTTCTTCAGCCATGTGATCCCCTGCCACCCAAATCCCACGCAACGTCCTGGTGCATTTCCCATCCCGTTCCTGTCCTTGATGCCGTGCCCGGCCCTTCCCTGCCCACTTTGCTCCCGCTGTTTGCATGTCCGCTCTTCCCCCTGCAAGCACCCTGCTCTGCTATTCCCAGCTGGGAAGCATTCGTGCCTCGGAAGGATGCCCAGGCTCCATTCCTGCTCCTCGCCCGGGAGCGGGCGGGGCCGGCGGCGATGGGGAGATGTGTGGGCGGAGCCGGGGGCTGGTCCAGGTGCCGGGGCCGCGGGCGTTGCCGGGCGACGGGCGGACGCTCCCGTTGTGTCTCTCCTGCTCTCGCCCGTTCTCCCTGCGGCCCAGCCCACAGGTAGGAGCCGGCCCGGCCCGGCCCCCCATCAGCCCGCAGGCCCGTGCGGAGGGGTCGTGCTTCTCGCCCGTGGGACGGAGGGAGCAGTGGGAGCCCGGAGGTGTCTGGGGACGTGTGGTGGGCGTGGGGACGGGATTAAGGCGGAGTCTGGTTCACCCTCCTTACCCAGGGCTTGTGCACTTGGGTGTTAGGGACGTTAGCAGAGGCCGTTAGGGTGACCACGGTGATCGGTGTGGGACACGCTGGCTGGAGCGGGACACGCTGACTGGAGCAGGACACGCAGGCTGCTGTGGGACACCTCCAATGCGTCCCAGGGTTTGAAGACCCGACCAAAGCATGTGCATCACTGTAGCAATCCACCCTATGCACGGGTAGAAAGCACCTGAGGTCTGATACTGAAAGTCTCTGTTTATGTCAGTGTTGGCAATAAATCCGGTTTAACAGCATGTTTAAATTTTATGTTTTGGTGGAACTCTGAGGAGAAAAAAGTTGATGAATAAATAGTCCTGGGCCAGCAGGTGCAAGTTGTAGAGGGTGTCCCCAGGTATTTTGTGATGAGAAAACGTGGATCCTCTGTGTTGCCTGCTCAGCTTCTCTGGAAGGGCTGAAGAGACTTGACAGTGCTGAGCTTATGGGCTTAAAGCTTTATTTAACTTCTTGTAGAAAGAACTCAGGTGTGGTCCTTGTCCAGCCCTCTGTGGTATGGAGAACGGTTTGGGATGTCAGCACTGTCAGCAAGAGGCTCATGTTACCTGCTCATAGCTTTTAGCAGGCAGTAATTAGTTAATTGGATCTCTTCAGCTCTCCCTTTGGCCTGTATGTGAGGCCTGTGCTATCCTGGCTCTGCACCTGTCTTCTATAGTTGTTGATTCCTGATATTGATTTTCCTGCGTGCCTATTATTTTCCTTTTGGACTGCTTTTACAAGGCAACTTTTCTGACAGTGAAATACATTAAATGTCAACTTTAACCTTTTATCCCATGCTACCCAATGGCAATGTTTTCTCTAACACACATTGAACTTACTTCTACCACCTAGGAAACTGACTGTGCTTTTTGTTCAGTAAATAACTTTTTTTTTTCTTCAAACATGTAGATTCTTCTGTATTAAACCCCTCACCTTTTCATGGTCTGCTTGGGAAGTGTATTCAGTTATACTTTCATTAAGGTTTTCTAAGCTCTTCTGCTTCATGTCCTTTTATACTTTTAAGCGCTTTTGAGTGTGGACTTCTGCTGCTACAGTGGGTAAAGTACTTTTTGTTATTAATTGTGAAAGGCTCAGAATCTCTTGGGTTTGTTTTGTTTTCTTGAAGATTGTATTCTTACTGTTGTTTTAGCAGGACATGGAGCAATTAGATAACAAATTGCACTATGAGCACCTGTAAGTCAAGATAAATGGAGATGAATGGGAAATGATGCAGAACATCAGTGGCACTGGAAGAAAAGGTAAAATAATTTCAAATGTGCAAATTACTGAAAATGTTTCAGAACTTTTTTTTTAATTACTCTCCCATTTAATTTTGTTAGTTTGCTTTGTGTTATTTTGTCTGGTTTGAGTTTGCCTAAAACAACTTGGATTAAAATTGCAGCGTTCAGGCACGTCAGATCTCAGAGTTGCTGTCATTAACAGGTTTTGTTGGGGGGGTTGTGGCGAGTTTTTTTCTGGTCTTTGTGTTCTTTCTCTTGACTTTAACACTGAGAATTACAAGGCTTCTCTGGGTCCGACCTCTCAAGGCATTGATATATATGGATGCATCTGCCTATGGGCAGCTCAATTTGTTGGTCGTACACTACTGTCAGTAAAAGAGAGAACAGGCTCTGCCTGTGGCCTGGGCTGCCATCAGCCTGTTCTTACCCAGTTCAAGGGACCTGATCCTACATAAAAGCAGGATTCAGATTCTGTGTGAGACCAGATGCAAGTTTAGCACTGGACTGGAATGATATTACTATGTATGATTATGATGGTGCATGTGCTTTTCTAACTAAGTTCCTTAGGGGAAACAGTTAAAGAAATCACATTTATTCTCAAAGCTTGAAGTAGTGTAAAAGTTAGTGCTGCAAAATAGTAACATTATGTAATACTCCATGAACTTGGGATTGCTACATTTGTCACTAATGGGAATGGCTTAATATTTATTTATGAGGAATTATGAAGAGGTTATTTTTTAAATCAGAAAATTTGTGAGCTTTTCACAGAAAATAATTATTTAGGTACATCTGCATAATTTTAATTTGCTGGTAAAATGGTTAATGTTTTTATACCTTCTACACATTCACATGTGGGCTTGAAAAAGGATTGGAACCAAACTTATATTAGTAAGGCCACAAGTACTTGCTATAATACAAATCAATGTAATAAATGCTAATGTATCTGTATTAAAAGGAAAATATTATGGACCCTGGCCAGTTCAAAGAAGCGTTATCTGATATTTTAAAAAAAAATTCAGAAAGCTTTGACTGTAGCTTCTAACATCAGGAAGCAGTATTCGAAGTATAAAGAAACCCTGGCTGTTTATTTTACATTTTTTGCATCTTAAGTTTTAATTTTTAGAATGGAGTTCAAAAACTATTCTGGTTTTCTTTTTTAAAATGTTATTAGCATATGTAGTGGTTGGGTGTGATTTTGCTTTATTTTAATAGACTATTCACCCAAGTGAAATTCACCCAAAGTGATGAACATGAAGAAAAGAAGCGTCTATAGAATGAAGGGCTTTAAGTAAATTATTATTACTTCAGAATGAGCATTCAGATGTTATGATTGTTCTCTGAAAATATCATCTTGCAGCTAGTCAAGCAGACAGTGTTAAAACTTCTGAGAATAGGAATTGAAAACAGTGGAAATTCATGTACTGTCTCTGTGGCCACATCTTTAAATTTATGTGCAATACTGATCATCTTGGAGGGTAAATGGCAGAAGTGAAATTGATTCCATGAAATACTTCAGGTAGAAGAGGAGATGAAAAATGAGATAATGTGAAAGAAAGCTGTAATTTAATGAATGGTATGAACAGTGGGATGTATCCTCCATAATTCTAACTGCTTTTGACCTAATTTCTAGGCCCACAACAACCTATGCCAGTGTCTTCCACAATTTAAATAAACACAGTGAAAAAATGCATTTTCTCCTTTTTTAAAAACTGCTTCCTGATAAAATTTCTGTGTCATCTTTAGTCATTGGATGACTGTTTGTCATGTCTCAATACATGATAAATAATTGCTTCCCTGTATACCTCCCCAGCTGTTGAACAGAACGCCTTTGGGATTGTGAAGATAATGAGCAGCTGATTACCAGAAATTACAGTAGTATGCCAGGGCAAAGATCACTTTGGACTACCCCTACTTCTGATGCTGTTTTTAAAGGATCTATTTCTGACTACAGTAGTTAGTTGGAGTTCTGTCTTGACCCAGCAGGACAGTTATAATGCATCTTCATCAGTAGCCTAAATTGATTTTGCGAGGTCCTATTCACTGTGACTTTTCTGCTCTTGCTAAAATTTTGGGAATGTCTGTTACTAAATAAGCTTCTGCAGCATCTTCCACTGTTTAGTATTTTTCTACAAGTTCAGCTAAAATCTGTCTCTTTTTATACAATCTATCCCATGTGAGTAACACATTGGAAATCAGAAACATCACAGCTGCTCTTCAAATGGCTTTGCAGGCCTTGTAATCTCTTGCTTCAATTAGCTTAATTACCAAACAAAATGGACTGAAAATTGTTTGAGGACAACCAGAGCACGCTGAAACTCAGAAATGCCATAAATGATGGATTTCATCCTGCACAGAAGTTTGTCTTTCAGAAGGCTCATAAATACAATGCAACAGTAGCTGGAAAAAAGGTCCATTTTTACTGACCTTTTCTTAGCTGGAATCTGGAAATGCTTCTAAATGGTGGATACTTCAAAATGCTTCGAAGACCAAAACCATAGAGTTGTTCTTCTCTGCAGCTTTGGATTGTCACTAGGTCCAGAGTCCGTGGATTAGAATATATTTGTTGATCTTGAAAAGATACTGATTCTGCAAAACACTGCTTTGTGTGTGTGGGGGAGGAGTGGGAACAGACAGCAGAAGAGCATCTTGAGACACGTTCTTGCAGCAGGAAGTTCACCTATATATGAAAAAAAATCCCTCAATCTGTAGCATCTTGCAGTTTCAGCTAAGGATTTAGATAATCCATACTCATCCACAGCCACTGTATGGAGACTTGCACTGCAGAGAGAATCAATGAACGTTTGTGGCCAGACAGAAATTGCCACTGACCCCTTCCCACCACAGGACTCTGAAAACCAAAACCAGTTGATTGGAATTTGGTTTATTTTTTCTTTGACATGTAATAGAACATATAATAGAGAGTGACCTACTTTTTATTCTGCTACAAGGACATTTTACTGAGGAATACATTTAGTGCCAGGAGCTGGGTGTGCATCTGCAGTGTGAGATGCAGGTTGTGCCCTGGGTATGAGTAAATGTTGGGAGACCCGGGCCAGGGACTGTGATCTGGCACTGACTCTTTGCACGCCAAAGGGCACGGGGACCTGTGGCACCGGCCGGGGGGTGGCTGGTCACTCAGAGACTGTAGATTCCAAATAAGCAAGAAGACCCTAGACTGAATATCACCATTGGACCAAGAGGCATGTGTGAGGGACGTGAAGAGCGTATGAAGAACAGGTCAGATGCACAGATTGTGAGGGTACAAAATGGCAGGGATTCCTTTGTTGGGGTCCCTCCCTGGAGGCACCACCTCGAGCTGGTTTTGTGTTGCTGCTCCACAATTAAATTACTCAAAGTAACCAAGCATCTGAGATTCTGCTGTGGGAAACCCAGGGTTGAGCTGGTAAGGAAACCTTGTCAGACTGTGTGAGTGTGGGGTGTGCAGGGAGTCAAGTGGGGCACCTGTCGGGTCACTGGAGCCACCCCTGTGAAGGAGCTTCTGCCCCAGCAGTGAAAGTCTGGGGTGGTGGAAGTGTGACTGACAGAGTGGCTCCTGGATGAAAGTTTCCTTAACAAGTTTCCAGACAGGAAAGTTTCCTTAACAATTTGACAAGCTAGCTCCAGAATGATTTAGTGTAGAGGCATTTCCAGCACATATCATAAAACATTTCTCATCACCCTACAACCTTCTCAGCAGGATCTGGGAAAGTATTACATGTGCAATTGTAATTATGCAGTTTAATACATGCAATTTGTAGATATATAAAGGAGAAACAGGTGACACTGAAGTGCATTGCCTTTTTATTTGTTACTGCAATGTTTTTAAAGAATATTAGGCATATTTTATCTCAACAGGGTTGGTTCAAACCTAGTCTGGGTTTGTAGCATGCATTTTCTTCTCTGGGATCACTGCTGCTTTGAGTGAACTCAACTCTGCATGGGGGTAACATAAAGTCCACGAAGCTCCCAAGAACTTATCCTGAGGACCCTGTGTGACACAAGTCCCAAGGCTTACCTACCATGTTCATGGTAATTGTAGAGCAGGATTTACATGCAACAGCAGAGGACTGTCATGCGCTCTTACAGCTTGTAAAACCACAAATAAGGAAGGTAAACAAATGAGACAAGTCAGTACACTTGCTTTATCTGTAAATTTGGGAGCTTGAACCAAGGCTTTACATTGACTGAATACTTACACAAAACTATCATTTGTGAGCATTTGAGTCATTCGATGTCTTTAATGTCAGTGAATTTTTATTTATATTAAATTGGCATTGATATCTTGATATTTCAGCATTCTCTTAGAAGCTTTTTTTCTTTAGTGGGACACACAAGTGGAATATTTATGAATGCTCTTTAGAGTGTTTACATGATCCCGTGATATTAAGGTAGTATTACTGAAGCAGTCATTACGTCCCTCTGCTTAACAAAACGAGAAGATTAGAATCAGACTGTCCAGTCATACACAGAAAAAAATTCATGTTAATAACAGGTCAGATGTTTTATTTTTCAGCTTTTTGGATGTCACACCTGCTAAAATAGACTGATGTGTTGCGGGATGCTTTATATTACATAAATGTTGCAGGAACTGTTTTTGCCATTATGGGTGGATTATTGTAACAGTAGTTTCCTGATGACATCATAGTAAATTCCAGCTGCCCAAACAGTTATTTTCCAGAAGAGGTTATCTGCAGTGCACTTGCGCAAAATTACACTTAAAAGGGCATTCATAGTTCCCTTGGGACTTATAAACAAAACCTTTTGTCAAATCCTTAGTAAACACAGAATTCTTTGGTTTTATTCTGTGTCAGTGGTAACAGTATGGACACTACTGTAATTTGTGATTCTGAATTAAAAAGATAAAAATTATATTATGCAAAACAAGAGAAATGGAAGTCTGCAGTGCAAGCTTCCTGTCATGAAGGGATACATGCACAGTGGTTCTCAAATGTTTTTTCCTAGAGAATTTTTAGGCTGGTGACATAGAGATAAGGTTCCAGAGATTGTAGGAACCCCACTGAAATGGTGCCCTCCCTGTCCAGTGAAGGCATGAGTAGCCACAGAGCAGGAGAGGATGCTGGCTGAGAAACTGGCCTAAGGGACTAGAGATTCCTTTCTGTATGGGATATTAATATACAGAGGTATATGCCTTCCCTAGACTAAATCTGGATTGATTACTATTTTTTGATAGTTTGTTTGTTTGGTTTGTTTGTTTGTTTTTAAACATGCCTTATCACACAATTCAGAGGGTCTTTCCCACTCTGAAGAAGCCATAATTAATATTGAGTCAGACATTTGTGGCAATTGCTGAATTTGAAATGTGTATTAATATATATTTAATGAAGAGTATACAATCCTACCATTGACTCTTCGATAAATCTTGTAGCAGGAAAGTAAAATCTTGGAGTTTTACCAGCATCAGACCCTAAGAACATCAAGTAACTCTTCTCTGCCAATTTCTTTCTAGCAAATTACAGTATTCTGCAGGGATTTCAAATAACATGTGGTTCCAAGGATCATTAAATTTTAATAATGATCTTTATTAGTGGTATTTATATATCTTGAAAATGTCCTGCAGTTTTTAATGGACTTTCACAACATGTCTGAGATTTGAATAGCTTACCATGATCATGCATACTCACTTTGGTAAGCAGAGTGGCAGCAGTGGAGAAAGTTGTCAGGTTAACAATTTGTGGAATTCAAGATCTTCCATGTCACTGCTCTGGTCATTAATTTGATCTGCACTCAATTATTATCTGCTTCTAGTTATCCACACATGTAAGAGCCTGATCAACCTTTGATGCAAATCTTGCAAAAACAAATTATTTGATTTCTTTCATTATTTTACTCTTCTCAGTGTTCACACACAGGACAAAACTCCATTATTTTTTGTCCATTTTCCCTTTCCCTGACACTCATCTACTTACTGGTGTTGCTTTTCTGTCGTGCTGAATTCGTTGAAGGTTTGTACTAGGTGCAGTTAGTTTCCATCCTTGTTGATCCCACAGAGTCTTGCAGGAACGGTCATTCCATTCAGCTCATACGTCCAATATATATCCAATGCAACCATCTTCTCCATGGAGGAAATCTTCAGGTTCGTGACTTCTCAGAGCTCTTTAATGACAACAAAATCTTTCCAGTCCCTGTAAATTGTCCCACTGAGGCTAACACTAGTTAGGGTCAGTGGTTGCTTGACCCGTGCATCTGACAGAGCCACAGGTCTCTCATTTGGTTTTTAGCATTGTAAATGAGTGGCTGAGGTGGCTTTACTGGAATGGTTTTACCTGTCAGGTGCACCTGATGGAAGTGAGCAGTATGTTCCCTGTATCTGTAGGAGGACAAGTGTTGTGCCAGGCCCTCTTCTCGCTTCTGCACAGGGCTGGAGATTTCAGAGGCTTATGGATTTTATGTAAGATTGGTACCTCACCACTAGGATTCCTGCACTCTTAACTTTTCTATATTCCTCCTTTGGAGGATGATATTTTGATTCATGTTCAGGAGAAGATTATTTCTTCTCTGGAGAAAGTTTTGAAGTGATGGAAGCATTTAAAAAATGGCTGACAATAATTCAACTTGATCTCAGGCAATTTGTAATGAAAATATTTTTCTCCTCACTAATCTACTGTTACAATAATTACAAGAGCAGATCAATAGCAGGAAATAGAAAACAAAGTGTTACTTTGGATATTAAGCCATAAATTGATCTCCTTGTCAAGCCCAAAGTAAGTGCTGTATCAACATGTTTCAAAGATTTGAGGACATTCTGAAACGTAATAGTGATGGACCAACAGAGGGAGAACAATAATTTTTTTTATGCAAGTGTGTTAAGTCTTTGTGGCGCAAATCTGCGTAATCCTGCGATTATTTCATTATGTTTTGCACTCACATGTTACATCAGTGTTCTCTGACTATTGTTCCACTTGGCTCTGGTAACATACAGGATTATCTCCGGATAATAACAATTCTCACTTGAATTAGGAAAAAACACCAGTACTTGCATATGATCCAACACAAATCTTGTGCAACTGGCAAAGTATTCCAGAATTTATATGACAGATACTCTACTCAAAGTCAGTTATTGACCAAAATAATTCCGTCTTAGGAAAATAAGGACAATACCAGCAGATCTTCCTGTCACAGAAGATTCTTTAATTTCCTTGGACAACTGATGACTGTTGCTGCTCTTACTGACTAAGTCATACTGATGTACTCTAAAGAAAGCAGAGGAGAAAAATCTAAGAAATTCTAGAATTCTTTGGAAAAAGAAACAGGTAATAGAAATTTATGGGTTGTAACTTTTCTCCCAAAATGTAAGACACATAGTGTTTTTGAGGTCCTTCCTTATGGGCAGAAGTATGAAAATATGGAAGTTGACTTATACTACTATAGACATGCTGAGGTTTTAGAAGCTACAAATATCAGTGCTCAATTCACTTATGGTGGTTATTTTATAAGCCAGTAAGAAAGACTGAAAGGAGTTATGTGTCTCTGAAGAATTTGTTCTTGAATATGTTTTTGAAGCATTGAATATTGCTGTGGCTTAGATGTAGTACATTTGAGAAGTCAGCTTCTCCTGTAGGAGTGCTTGCCAGGTATGTACAGTGATCTGAAAATATAGTTTCTGCTTTCTGTGGGTTTCCTCTCCCCTGATGAATGTATGAAAGGAGCACTTAGTAGTGTGAGGGTTTGGTTCCTCCCTGATGCTAGGAGATTCTGCAGAGAGATTTGGTGGATCGTTAATTTTTTGTTGCTGTTTTTCTTTTAATAAGGGCTGCTGTTTTTGCTGACAGTACTGAGTCCTTTGAATTTCTTTTTCTTGTGCAAGTGAAGAATTTTGACTGGACATGAGTAATCAGAGCAAGAAGTCTCTTCGATCTAGAACTTTCTCACCTACTAACAAGACAGTCCTCTCAAGCAGAGGTGACTAGCTGAGCAGTCAGAACTTCTATTTGTCCTAACAGAAATTACTCCTGTGTTTAACTGTTTATTAATGTGAGGGGGAAGGAAGGTGGTAATTCTCAGGTCTTGGCCAACACTGAAGCTTTGTCAGCCAGTTATGATTAGCTTGATCATTTAATTACTTTTCCAGTGCTAAGACTAAGTATTGCTTCACAGTGGAGAACAGAACAAAGCTGCAGGTGTCCCTTTAGCAGAGCAAGATGGCTTTTCTCTAGTCTAGCCTTTTATTGTTACAGCAGTGTTTCCAGCTGTGATACTTCCTTGCTGCCAAGTAATAGTAAATAGCTGTATAAATCATAGCAGTGCTTGTACCATTCGGGAACAGCCAATTGCTTTTTGCCTCTAACAAGTGTACATATGCTTACTCTCATATTTCAAAGTTAATTGTTAATATTTCTGTGAAAGTAATAGCTTTGGGAATTGAAGAATGAACACATTTGAAGTGCTTCTTCTTCCAACTTTGGATTTCACTCCTCACTTGAAGCATACACAGTTTAGTTTAAATTGTATTTTACATTTATTTTCTCCAAGACTCTCTTCAAAATGAGAAGTTAGTAGCCATAGCCTGCCTGACCTAGGGTCAGTGACAGAGCAGGTATGTTTAATTTAGGACAGCAAATACAGACAACTTCTGTCTGAGCTGCCTGCAGGCAGAGCTCAAAATGCTGGAGAGAAGTGGTGGCGTGTCTTGGTACTGGCACTTGCTGGAGTCCAGCAGAGCTTTGCTGAGTGCTGCTCATGTTTCTCAGGAGTGAATGGGTAGGTAGGAGGCCCATGTGGGTGGGAAATTCACTGCCACTGGAGACGGGTGAGAGGAATAGTGAGAAGACTGGAAAGAGCTAGTGTCCTGAGTTGTTTGTTCTCATCTAACGTACTTGTACAGAGCTATAGGTATGCCTGGCTTTTTGTATAACTGCAAACAACAGTTTGCTGTAAAAGCCTACACTCAAAGCTGAATGAGGTGTGGGACTCTTGATAGCTCTTGAGGGTGAAAAAAGGGAAGAATATATGGTACACGGTGCATTGCTTTGGGTTTTTTCTGATTCAAGAAACCTGTATCTCCATAGGCATTTGCTATCTTGCAATGGGAGTCAAAATATATTTTACTAAAGGGAAAATAATAAATACAGGTAAAAAAATCAGACTGCTTGTTATCCTTTTGTTCAAAGCATGTTGAGATGGACCTGAAGTGGAATCCTGACAGAGTTTCTCATCCGGGCTCATCTGGAGTCCCGGTGACTGATTTGAATTGGCGAGGCAACCAAAATCCCAGTTCGCTGATTAAAGATGATGGAGAGCTGCTTATGGAGGAACATCTCTCCCCCAGGAAACTGGTGAGTAGGCATCCAGCTTTTTAATGAAGTGGAAGAGGCAAACTGGCATATACAGAGCTACATTAACCTTCCAACTGCTATTGTGCTGGTTATGGATTGTTGTCTGTCTGACATTTAGACTTCTGCATGAAGTAGATTCTGTCTTATGAAAGTGTATCAAGTGCTTGTCCTCCTTTCACCTTGTTTCATATCAAAAATACTCCCAGCATGAATGTGGCTGTTTTTATTGCTATGTTTCTTGAAGCAGCATGAAGAAAAGTACAGGGGGCATAATTATAATCTACACAGATCTTATTAATGCCACCTGGAGTACCTTGAATCTTAGCATTAGAAAAACAAAATTATATTAACCTTGTTCTAGAGATTGGAAGTGTAACTTTAAAAGCACAACTTTTTTTTCTGAAATAGTGAAATCCTCTGTCGAGCTAAGAAGCCAATTAAAATATTCTGCAAATGCTAAAAGTATTTTGTATGTACATCAAAGTGTGTGGAGTTTCAAAGCATATTTGAAAGCCGTGTTCCTTTTTTACTAGTGGAAATTATTTTAGTGTGCAGCCTGTTGAAAGAAAGTAACATGCTGAAATCCTCATGAAGGAATTCACTTTGTGAAAAAGTCATGAAAGAATACTTGGTTGCATATTGTGTTTCACTTGCTCAGGACTAATTAACGGTGAAATCCTGTGGGAGGTGCGGGAGCTGAGAAAATAACCTCACTTTTCCCTGCTATAGGAAGGGAGAGCCGAGAGCAGAAATTAAGGGGAGAATCCTTCTGTGTTGCAGAGCCACAGAAGAGTAGCTCTTTTGCTGGGTAGAATACGTGAAAGGCAGGTGGGGCTGCCAAGACTGTGGTTCAGATGCTGGCAGGCATTCATATGCCAGGCAGGGTGGTGATCGCAGTATCCGTAATCCTCTGTGTATCCACTGCACCAGTGGAGAGACATTAGCTTCCGCAGGCAGCATATTCCATCTGCAGGTTTACACCACTCCCTAACCACAAACCAGTCACCATTTTGACCATGTGCTGTAGATTAGACAGCAAATTGTTCTCAGAACTGTTGTTCCCTTAGTAGCTAAGTCTTTTACTATTTGTAAAATGGTTGAAGACGCAAAAATCGTTTTCTTTAAAGCGTATATTTTAAGCCCTCTGGAGGAAAATTGCTACATGATTGTATGATCTATGCTATTCCCTTTCCTTAGGCTCATCAGAACCTCTGACAACTTCTTGATCTTTCTTTAAAACCTGACGTAGAGTTTGACCAGTCTATTGTGTTTGCCAGTCTATTGCCTTCAATACTCTGATAAATCCAATGGGAACCTCTCAGATTAGTCTGTATTGTTAGGGTGTGAACCAAAGCCCATTAAAGTAACCAAAACAGCTGCCCTCTGGTTCAATAAACTCTGAATTAAACCCTTAGAAAGTTCTTTCATTGGCATGAAGTTCTCTTTTTCAAGCTCTGTGCTTTAGTTCACAGTAAATTGTAAGCAGAAAAGTGTATGTACAACAATGTTGCTCACACCCCGTGACATTACTCTTCATTACTTTGTATTTTTTTAAATGCAGATACGTTAAATAATTGAGCCTTTTCTCTTTAAGGTTGTGTGTTTTAACATTTGTAAAGAATCCTATTTCAAAAATTCTTTTAAATGGATGCATACTCTCCTGCTAAGTTTTCTGGATAGTTATTTCCTGCCTTGGAACCTCACATTTGTGTTGGCATAGCTGGGATACTTCCTGCTCAGAGGAAAAATTACATGACATTGTCAAGGAAACATTTACAGTGTTTATAGCTTGTTTTAATAACATATCCAAATCTATCTATTCTTTGACCTTTATGTTGATCAAATGGAAACCACTGCTTCCATAAAATTACTTCCTCAGGATTTGCAAATGTTTAGAATGTTCAAACATTTAATGAAACAAGTTTTCACATGCATGTTTCTTTAAGGAACCATATGCCATTGACAATCAAATGGTTTGAAAGGTTGTTTTGCTGAAATCAATACAATTGCAATATCTTCTTGATTGTCTTATTGTTGTGAATATTTTAGGAGTTATTGATTGTATTCACTGAAGTGCACTGAGAAGGAAACTAAGACATTTTAAAATACATGCTCATCTGATATTCAAATAAGGACATGGGCCTCAGTTCTGCTGTGTTGTGTAGGGGGATATTTGGACAGCTGATGGAGGTTCCTGAGGAAGGTTTTTGTACTGAGATACATACTCAGCTTTATTCCTTGCCCTTGCTGTGTTCTCTCTTGCACCAGCTCAGTTGGAGTCTGGGGAGGCTGGAAGGTCTAGTTGTGCAGAATTGTGAAGATTGGGCACCTTGAATTGCAGCCTTGTTTCTACCTGCGCATTGGATTCATTTTCTCCTTTTTTCCAGGGGAATGGCCATCTATTTTGTAGTGAAAACATTATCAGTCTCCATTAGCAGTCCTGATCCTTAAGAACTCTCTCTAAAAGCTGTGATACTTGTATCCCTTCACTTTTTTATCCAGTTGTTGGATTGTTTTCCTCCAAAGAAAGGGAAGTTTGGCTTAGAGCAATTTTTTTTTCCCTTGCTTTGCCTTCTTGGACCCTGTAGAACTTCTACAGAACCACTGGACCTTCACCCATTCCCCTCTTCTCCATAGCAGATCCCTTCACTTAGACTTTATGCTCATTCACTGCAGAGTTTGGTCTTCTGTGGTCTTGTTTCAGCTTAATGTTCACTTCAAATCCTGTATGATTCCATAACCCTGCTATGTTAATCACATCATCTAGTTTCTGCTTGCTGCCAGCTCTCTTGCTGCGCTATCATGTAACACCCTTTAATATTTGAATGTTCTTCATCCAAGCTACAAGTCAAAAGCTTTTGATGCAAAGGTTGGTATCATTAGATGTCCTTTTTGTTCTTTCTGCTAGTGTCAATGTCAATTTTCTCTTGTACTTTGTAATCTTCCTCTATATGAATAGGCATTCTTCCTTTTTCATTTGTACCTGTCCTAATAATATTTCCAAGCTCCCTACTCTGCTTGTCCTTGTGCTTATGTGTTGTTGTCAGATATTGTAAAATATCAGGGTGAGCAAATTCTCACTTTGTTCTGAAAACTGGCTAATAATGGGCAATTAATTTTTAACTTTCATAGGGCTATGGCACAGATTTTTCATTAAATGTGGAAAAACTGAAATTGGGGGTGCCACGTGTTTTGAATCACATTTTGGTTTTGCTCTATTAACCCCCATCCTCTCCCCATGGTTTGCAAAGGATCTTTTCCTGAATTCCACAAAATGCATTCCACTTCTCACAAGAAACTCATTTTACAAAGTCAAATGATCTTCCAGATATTGTCGCATTATAAAAAAAATCACGTTTGTGTGTGATCTTTAGAGAAGAAAGGAAGTGTTTTCTAGTTTTGCTATTTATTGATCCTGCTCCAACTAATCATGTTTTCTAAACTTAGGAACACATGTTCGGAAGTGGTGTTTAGTTTTGTTACTCAGAAGGTTAGGGTGTATTTCATATGGTATGCACTCATCCTCGTGGGGAAAAGAAAATGCTGGAGGGTCCTGGAATAACAGATTGGATTCTTGCTGAAATGACTCGATCGTTTCCTTTTTCATTTTGCAGGAAGTTTTTTTGCAGAGAGATTATACTTGAGTTGAGAACTTGGAAAAAAAAAAAGGCAATGAACGCATGAATGGACATGAGTCTAGCATTTGCATACAGGTGTAGTATTAAAAGAAAACAAGCTCACCACTCAGGAATTCCTGTCTTAGCCAAATTAACCAGGATCAGCAAAAGAAATGCACAGCTGGAAATATTTCTCTGACAGCTGCATGCAACATGCTCCTCAGGAACATACCTAACTTTTCTTAGACTGTGTGAAAAATCTGGGGAAGAGAGAAGACATCAGTTGTATATGCTAGTTTTAACTGAACAAATATTATTGGCCAATTAAGGATTTACAGATAGTTGCAAGTGGGACTTCCCAGCATGCCAATGTGACTGTTCTGCCAGTTGGGAAGCTCTGCAAGCACAGTGTTTCTCATCTGAAATTTTTACAGAATACTTACTGGCTTGACTTGTCAGTCAGAGGAAAAGCTTTCCAAACCAGTGTATGCTCTCCAGTTAGATATTGGCCGGACATTTTGCATGGTGGGAATGGTTTGTGAGCCATCATGCAGTTTCTTCCTAAAATACTGGCTAAATTATTAACCAGTAACTTCTGCAAAATATAATGAAAAATAGTTGTACTCCTATTTTGAAGAAGGTGAAAAAATGTAAAGTGAACTTTATTCATCTTTATTTTCCTTACTGTGTATTCATCTTCAAAGAATTGTGCAGTGCTTTACCATGGAAATGTGTCCTTTCAAATAAACAAATTTACAGTGGAGCGTAACACTGCTCAGAATCAAGCTGTCAGGCCACCTTCTTGAACATCATGTTTCAGAAAATTTTAATATTTGATTCTTCAGAAAACATCCTCCTTCTCTGTATAACTGATACTTACATTACTGGGTTGCAGATGAGTGTCAAGCAGAATCCTCTCTGAACACCAACAATCAGCCTGGAATTATACTTAGGTTTCTCAAGGTATATTTTTAACTTAAAATAACTCTGAGTATATCCCACTCTTTGCCTAGAACAGATCCTTGGTTCCTTTTTGTTTGCTCTACATGGAGGCTGAACAGCTGTAAACAGCCAAAGAAATACCTCGATGGTACAGCACCTTCACGTCTGTAGGTGCTCCTGGGGCACAGGCAGGGACGTTCAGAACAGCCCGCTGAGCTGTGGGCAGGCAGTCATTACCTGAAGCCACAGTGGGACACCTCTGATTTAGGGCAACAGCCTGTCCTAGACCTAGGATGGCCCTAGGAATGAAGAGACCTAGAGCACCACAGCATCGCTTCTATCCACGTGGTGCCAGACATCTGTCTGTCCAAGCTGATGACCCTTCAGTGTGTTTAGTCATGACGTTTTTTCTTTTGCTACCCAATAGCAGCAAAATTCTTCCTATATATGCGTCCTTTCAAACTTTGGTGAAGGTTCCTGTGCTTTGGCGTTAAACAACAGCATAAAAAGATCTTGTTTAATAGGTATCATCTTTGTTTAAATGTTTCCACGTACTTCCCTTGATCTCCCCCATTCCTGGTGACAGAATTTTAGCTGTAAGAATTTACACGAGACATATCACACTTGCAGCTGCATCAGTATGCCAAGAATGGTGTCTGGGGAGTACTAATATCCTAACTATCTTCCACAGGAACCATTCACCACGTAACCTTCCCTTGAACTGCCGCCCTGGCTTTTTTCTTGCTGAGTAGCTTGCAGTCAACACCTGGAGTCTCTGTGTTTCTAGTGCCTTTAAATAAGCTTATATCCTCCACTCAGGAGCATTTCTCGTTTCCTTCAAGTACTGCACTAACTTTTGCGTCCCACAGCAAATTAGTTTCAAGCTCTCCAAGCATCTCCTTGGCATCAGCAGATGGAAGGACAGTGATTTTCACAGGGACTCTTGGAAATGCAGAACAGGGAGGTGGGCACCAGGAATACATGGAGTTTGTTGCATCTGGTTAGCACATGCTTCAAGACAGCTATCTGTAGTTCAAATTGTTGATGATGATGGCCAATAACCCTTTCCAACACTGGAGCCACAGTTCTGCCTGCTGCAGTACAAAAATATGGATGCACTTCAGACAGTGATAAAAGTACAAATTGTGGATCTGGAATAGGAAAAGGAGTGCAAAGAATCACAGTGGTAATCCCCAGTATGAGAAAAAGGAATAAGGAACCCTTAAAAATGAGAGAATATAACTTTAGGCAGCTTTTATGCTTGGATTTTGAAAGAGAACAGGGAGCAGAACTGTGAAGGGAAGCTGTCTGGAATACAGCAGGGGAAGGACAGCATGCAGGGAAGTTGCAGACAGCAAGGAGAAAAGGACAAAAAAAAGGGCAAAAGCTCCTTGTGGTGTCAGGACCTTTTCCTACTCTACTGACAAAATGTATGACCCTGAGCTTATTACTTGTTCTGAGACTTCCTCCTGTTCTGATGTAGGCTCTTAGGACTGTTCTGATGGGGAGCAGGGAGGTATTTTTCAGAAGTGGTTTCCTTTAATGACAATAAGCTTACAGCCAAATCCAGCGATCCAAGTGTATGGTTGTGTGCCAGGACATCAGCCAGCTCTTGTTTCACACATAATCTCGTGACAGACAGTGTCATCTGCTGAAAAGAGTTACGGCAAAATGTGTCTTGCAGTGAGAGATCTTGTGTTTACTTGGAGGGAGAAAGCAGTCTGTAGTTGGTAAGCTTGCTACCTTTGCAGGAGCAAAACACACTTTGTGGTGGCTGCATCTGGGAATAGAAAGAAAATTTCTGGGTGCCATGGGGAACTCCCACATTTTCACCTTAGACCGTTGTTTCTCATACTCTAGTGGGAAGGCAAGATACTCTGGAAGCTTTTTTATATTCAGCCTGCCTAAAATCACAGTTTAAAAAATAAGATTAAAAATAATTTTAAGCATAATGTTTTAAAGATAGTTCAAAATCAGTTGAAGATATTGGATAATTCTGTTTCTTAGGAGCACGAGTCAGCACCTTATAAAGGAAGACAGTTTTTCAAGGAGTTATCCTCAGCTTTTCCTGGAAACCATGTTCTTTTGAACTGTCATCTCAGTTACAGACAGACTGTGTTTTGTCCTTTGTAAGAGGATGTGGAACCATCAGACTGAATGAAGTTGCAGCTACTTCATCCCACAATGAAAATGCTACTTAATGAGCAGGAAGACTGCAACCACCATATTTCCCCCTGCAAAATAATTGGATATTCCTCTGGTCGTTTTTTCTTCCCAAAATTCATAAGCCTGAGGTGGTCCTACATGTTCCCTTCTAATAAATCATTTTCCTCTTATTAAAAAAACTAAATAATGTAACTTTTTAATACTAAGAAAACTTCTTTCTCGTACGTGGAGGTTGTTGAATGACTTCCTGCCTTCAACTTAAGTACAGGGCCCAAAAACTGAGGAAAGAGAAGCTGGATCATAGCAGGAAGAAACAGGGAATGAGAACTGTGGTAATGTGAGATTACTTCAGCTCCTTGTGGAATTGCAGCCTGGCATTTTTGAATTTCACAGCCTTTCTGTAGTTTTCACTGGTGGTCCTAGGGCTTCCCTCTCTCCCCTGTGTATAGCTTCTGCTTGTTTTGTTACTTCTGCTTACCCTGCCAAGGCAAAAAGTATCAATCAACACAGACTTTAGGGTATTAGGATAGATCCTGTGATAAGATAGGAAAGAGTCTGCATTCACACACAACCTTGTGTAATGCAGCGATTGATCCAGCTACAAAGACTTCATAAAAGTAAAGCATTTTGGAGGCATCTATTTGCATTGCCTAGATATTTTCAAAGGAATTCATAATTCTTGAAACTAGTGTTGTCTTCTTTCAGAACAGTTAGCTACTTGAGCTAAAATTATGTTTCCTTTTCACTGTTTAAGGTTAAAAGGCTAAACAGTGTGTTTTATTGAGTTTTACTACCTCTTGCCTTTTTGATTACAGGTGGTGCTTAGGGGTAACACTTTGTATCTGCTGAGGATTAGTGCAAGACTTGTGCAAATCATAAAGTATGGACATATTGTTTAAATGAAGCTAATGGGCATGTAGGTCTGTTGTTGATTTGCAGCTTGAATGTAACCCTTAGCCTTGACTCTTTAAGCAATGTATAAGTTATGGGAGACTAGAATACTTTGGAGCTACAAGAAAGAAAGGTCTTTGAATACTAAATTTATTTCAATGTAATTGCACGTCTAGCCATTTTGTCCTGAAATGTATGTTGACAAAACACTGGTTGAAAGCCTTTTTACAGCTTTTTGCTGCTGTGACATCTGGTTTATTGCATCAGAGTACACATACATTCTGCTTGTCTTTACAGAAAGCTTTGGCAGGGGTAGATGATCTGCAGCAAGTGAAGGCCCTAGAGATGCGAGTAGATACAAGGGAGACCAGCTTGGGAAACTTTGGTAAGAAAACACTATTTTCTGCTCGCCATCTCAAATTTTCCTTTATCGTGTCTTGGACTGGAGACTTAGTGACCAACAGCCAATATAAAGAACTGTCCTGCTCAAAGCTCTTGAAACATGATCTCCCTGGTACCTCACCCTCCTTGATCTGTTTTCTTGTGTGAGGCTCTAAATAGGACTGAAAACTATGGCAATGGGATGAGTGACACCACTTCTGTCTAAAGCCAACTAGTTTGAACAAATTTTTCTTGTATGATATGCTTCTAGGCCCTAAATGAGCATTTACTGATTACTCTGTCCTCTAGAGTACTTGTCTCTAGCAAAACAGTAGCCAAAGGTCAGTTTTCCTCCCCTGTAAGATTCCCTGTGATTGAGAATTTGCCAGTGATATCAGGTGGCTTATGCTGCCAGCAGCCTGTCTTTGCCTCCTGTACTGCCTCATTGAGCTGTGCTGCAAAATGTGCTGGAGGAAGGTCCTGTAGATATGTCATTTTGAAGAGCCACAAACAGTCCTAATGCTTGTGATTCATTTCTGTGTCATCATCACTGCACCAGGGAAGTCAGAAGTACCGAAGGAATTCCCTCTGTAGGAGAGTTAACACTGAGAATATAAAGCCTTCCTTCCTTTTTTTTTTCCCCCGTACTTGCAATAGTTTTCTGTCATTTGGCTTCCTACCACAGCCAAGTCTATCTTCTGCTACACTGAATCTGAGTAACTACTGCAGGGTAATATTTTCTGTGCTAAAAGGAATCACGTCCCCAAAAGTGTGTGCTGGTATTTTCAGCCAAGCAGTTAATTTTTCATATGCAAATGACTATAATGTAACAGCTGATTAGCTTTAGTGGGTCTTTTGATGTCCATTTGTCAAGAATAGTTGAGCAAGTAGAGTGAAGGGGACTTTTGTCTGAAATTATATAGCCTCCTTGTATTGGTTATTGTGCTTGTTTCACAAATAGGTCTCTTTCTGATAGGCACTTGATAATTTAAGGTAAATTACAGTCATTTCTTTCAGAGGTCTTAATCTATTCAGTCATGTTTCCTCTAGTTGATAAGGAAATCTCATTATGCCATTTCTACAACGCTCAAAAGTGATGCTCCCCTTCCTATGCCATTTTACATGAGCTGTGACAAGCTAGCAAAATGTTTCACGTTTTTCTCTCTTTCTTCCCTTTCCTTTTTTCCGCTGGAACAAATCTCTTTCTCCTCCCCATGGTTAGGCTTTTGCAATTTCTACAGAATACAGAGCACTATTCCCATGTTGCAAATCATTTCCATTTTGTTTATATTCCACTGTTTGCACCAAGAGTCGGCCCTTGAGGGCCATAAAAACCAGCAGCTGCAGGTCCCCACTGCTTTTGAGAATAACAGATCATCAAGACCGTCCTGAATTTCCTTCTGTCTTTTTTTTTTTGAGTGCATTTCTGAATTCCCTTCCTGAGAAAATCTCTTTGCAAATGTCAACAGGTGGTGAGGGCAGTAAGTTTGCCACTTAATGCTTCCAGTGATCTTCAGTTTCTTGCCATTTTTTCCATACGGCAGATGATTTTTAGGTGCATTGGGTGAAGCCTAAATTTTTAGGGATATTGCAGACAGTTGACATCTTCAATGAGAATGATGTAAGGAAGATTGCTGTTGAAGGTGTCAGGCTCATTGCCTGCTCCCTGTTGTCTGCCTGCCCCTGGAACTCTGCTGCTGACCTGGTCTCTGGTCACAGGGGTCTGGAGGGAAGAGTAGGGTACGAACCAGACCAGATGGAGTGACAGAAGTTCCAGTGTGAATGAAAAGAATAAAAATTTTTCCCCTACTAGGACAGTCAAGCAATAGGAGTATCCAGAGAGGTTCGGAGACTTCATCTTTGTAGGTTTTCAAGACCTGGCTGGGTAAAGATGTGAGCACCCTAGTCTGATCTCTCAGACAACCTGACTCAAAGCTTGAGACCTCCAACTATCCCCTCCAGCCTGGACTGCTCTGTAATTTGGGGTTTTTTGCATTTCAAACCTGGCTAATTGGCTTGCTTTGTAGCCATTTTAAACCACTTAACCTTGTTCTCTCTGTATTCCTTGCCTGTGGAAGGAGCATCTTTCTCATCGAGAAATTATTTGTTGGATGAGTAGTCCGCACTCAGTATATTGTTTTCACTGGTTTTATATGTAAAGATAAAACAGGCTGTGCAAGCACTTAAATGGCCAGATAAAAGTGTTGCAAGTTACTGGACAGCACATAACTGCATCACCTGGAACCTTGCAGCACTCAAATACCAAATTTACACCACAGTTTCCACTTGAAAAACATTTCAAGATTCACAGCCTGTGTTACAGACTATAACACAAACATTTAGGGCCTAAAGATTTCCAAAGTGATTTAAAACTTGTTGCTTGATCTGTTTCTTGAGACCATTCCACTTTGGGATGTGCTAAACTGTAAAGCACCGTCCTGCTAACCTTTCCCAGTTTGTCAGGTCTACTTCTACACAATGGCGTGATGTGGTGGGAACAGTTACTTTTCTTAGGGATACAGTGTGGGCTAAAACACAGAAAGACTGTTATCAAGATATTTTCATGTAATCAGTTTTAAAATTAAGGAAAGGCTTCATGCCAGAGCTTGAATCTGAATATTTACGGGGCTTGGGGTAATTGCTGAAGTCTCTACCTGTTTTCAGTGTGTCTTGCTGAGTGACAGGGAAAACACTGAAAACCCTGGCAGGTCTTGTATCCAGCTTTGCAGATCTTGGAGCTGATTTTTGTGCTCTTCAGCTGCATGTAGACTTCAGTTCATACTCAAAGAGAGGGACTATCTCCTTTTCATTAGCTTATCCCTTCAGTTTTGATTGCTGACAGATATGGAATTGCATTTGTGACCTGCTCACAGAAATTCATGTTGAAAATAGTGTAGGATAGAGTCATTTAAGACACTACATAGTCCTCTTATTTCTAAGTAATTTCAATACCTACAAATCAAGTTACCCACAGTGCTGTTCGCTGCTACTTATTGAATTGTTGCCTGCTGGTGGCCAGGCTAAGTTGATTACATGTCTGGAGATTGCCACTTCCATTGCACGCATTTTATCAAGGAAAAGCTCTGTTAAAGGTTCAGAAGTAGGCATGCACTGTTTTTCACAAAGGGACATCATCTCTCTTTCCTCTTGCCATATTTGTTGGCGTTCCTGCTGCGGAGCCGGGAGAGGTTTATTGGTAGCCATTGTCACAGCAGCAGGTGCTGGCACCGCCAGGGAGCCAGTGCAGGGCTAGAGGTGTGAGTCTGGCCCATGCTGGTCTTGGTTTAGCTGGAACTGACAAACCTTGCTGAGTAGGGCTTGGACAACCCGCTGCAGCAGCGCTTGAGCAGGGTCTCCATGAGTCACGAGCATGTACTGGGGCAGCATGCTTATGTTAAACCCTGCACTGATGTGTTTTTGGGAGATTCGCATCTCAGGTAGCTCAACTGCAGCTAGCCTGGGTTTGCCTGCAAGTGCTGCTTTCTTATCTCCAGTTGTATTGCCCAGTTCATCCCAGAAATGTGGGGGAAAAAAAAAAAAAGCAAGTTGAGAAAATGTGTAGAAATAACATCAAAGTGATGTATCTTACTTGATCAAATACAGTTTAAGTGAATTAAGTAGACTGTTTCATTTACGTATCAGGTTGCTCTTTCTAGAAGAGTACAGCCTGTTTTTACTTGCCTGTTTTGTATTGTAGGATAAAAAAAAAAATGAAGGTTGCCTGATGGCAGTGCAAGTACTTATCAGCAATTTCTTTTGTGTGCTTTTCACTAGTCCATATTGCAAAAGACATAAGAAGTCAAGCCATGACATTTTTTGTTAACAATAGAATAACAAGATATATGATGCTATCTAAAGAATACTTCCTAGTGTAAACCACAAGTGTTATAAGTGTTATAGCTTGTAGAATATAATAAAAACAGCATTTTGGTTGTTTTCTGCTTACTCCTAGTCAGTTTTCTAAATGTCACCTGCTGTGCCAAGGCAGCTCAGAAAGACATCTGCATTGCTACTCTGCTTGTGAAGTGCAGCACTTCAGGCCATGTTGTTGAGTGTGCTTCGCCTACCTTACTCTTTGATTTCTTTCTACTCTTCATTTGGTTTTGTTCCACTGGGACAGCACAGTAGAATAGTTTAACACCAGTACATTGTTGGTAGTTAGTAACTTCAGAGTCATATAACAAAAACGGTATTTAGTGAAAGGGAATCATAGACAGATGAGATAACATTGCTTGTCATTCTGAATTCTCAGCCTTGGCCTGCAACTGTCAGCGTTTTTCTGGACCATTCTCGTTTTTGAAATTTGAAATTATACACCATGAAGGTAGTTTCAGAATAAGGCATATATGGTCTGTGCTTTAGAAATTAATATTAGAAGTTAATATTGTTGATATTTTAGGGTATTTTTATTTTAGTATAGGAATAATTTGTGTCCTTGCTCTCAGGAAATATGCTATGAGGGTTAAAATTAAGAAAATTAGAAATACATTTGGGTAGATTTCTTATTTTGTCACCTTCATTTTACAATTTTCTCTTCTTAATTTACTCTTCCAGGCTCTAATCTATATATAAGCACTTGGGACTGGAAAAACCACCAAAATCAATTGTACCATGAATTTTTAACACCAAAGAACAATTACATATCGATATGAAATTCAGAGGAGGGAAGAACCTGCAGACTAGCAGAAATACATTGCCGAATATTGTTGGCGGAATTTTGCATGACCACACATAGAATACTTCTATTTCAGTCTAGCAAACCGCACATTAGAGCTTAGCACTCTAGAAGTTCCTAGGGATAGATTGTACCAAAATATCTGAGATGGAGGATCATGTTACAATAATGAAATAACCAGATGTGAAAATCGTATTATCAGCCTGTCACTCTGCTTCTTTGAATCCCTTAATAGTTAGTTTTTTCCTGAATCAACCCTAAATGCATTCAGTGGAAAGCCTTTTCTTGGGCAAGTCTCTCCATTTCTCTTGTACTACTCTTCTTGGCTCCTCATTCAAATCTTCCGTTTAATACTAGTTCTTAAAACACATTTGCTTTGTAATGCTTTGCAATAGCCTTTGATTGGCAATCCTTTTACCTCTAGGGTTGAATCCATGGCAAGGCTATTACCCGCTGCTGAGCTGGGACTGGAGAGGCCACTGCATCCTTCTCGCTCTTTCCTTTAACCCTTTGGGGGATATCATTTAATCTCTCTGTCCTTATCAGAAACAGGATAGCAATTTTTTTTAATCTAGATTTTTATTTTTTTTCTGTGGGGAGTTTCTTAGGGCATGGTTTGTATCTGAGGAAGTATTTGCCCAATAGCTAGTATGACTGCTGTGAATAATTACAGAGATCCTAATGTTTCCTCTGCCAGGACTCCAAATTATTTTGTTATAAATGTATACTTGTTTGACATGAGAAAGTATGTCCTGCAGAATAAGGATTGCATGTTATAATCTGTATTCCGCTTTTTATGGATTATGGAAAGTGATTAAAAAACAAGGCTAAAAAATTTGCACAAGGTGTTTTGAATTTTTTGGTTTTTTTCAAAAGAGATTTGGAAAGACATGAAGTTAAATATTTGCAGTATAGCGTGAAGATCAATATGTGCATTATAATCACTCCCTAATAACATTAGATGTAGATAATGCTTCTGCGAAAACACGATTTATTAAAATGTTTTTGCGATAATTGCTCTTGTTCTGTTTGGGGAATGAACAACAGAACCTCCTTTGTTTGCTTTGGAGATACCACTCCTTTTTTCTTTTCTTTTTTTTTTCTTTTAAACTTCTTTTTTTGTTGCTTGTTTCTGTTTTTGTGGTGGTTTTTTTTCAGTTTTTATCCTTTGCAAAGTCCTGGCATGGTGTCCTTCTGGACATTGATAAGTCACCCTTGCCAGAGAGTGATTACTCAGAGGACTTATAAAAATATTTGTTGAGAGCACGATTTAACGTTTCAGCAATGATCCAGTTTGTCTAAAATTGGTATTGCTTCAACATGGTTGCATGTTATACTGGAGGATGCTCACCAGCCTTGGGTAAGCTCTGCTAGTGGGAAAGGGTAAAAGTTTGCTATTGTCAATAACAAATGTGTCCCGAGACTTATGTCCAAATTATTCTGTACCTTGGAGGGATTTGGTGTATGATTTTGGTTCAGAGACACCTTTAGAAGCAACCAAAAAAAGCAAATGTCTCTCAGGGATAGAAAAAAAAAGCATTAATTGAAGTAATACAACAAAATACTGAGGTTTTCACAGATATGAAACTTCTACAATTCAATAGTAAACAATTGATCAGATCCAGAAAAATAAAAAGGAGAAAGCAATGCTTAGCAAAACAGAAGTAGTGTTTTGGGGACCTCTGAGCTATAAAAGATGATGTGACATGGAACATTATGTTTTTGTTGTTTGACTCAGTTACATCTGGAAGAACTGTCACTTAGCTGTGTATCCAGTTAAGTCCATCACTGCTTTCCATTAAATAGGTCATGGAATGCTATACTCTAGAGCACCCCTCACCTCTTCAGAGTATCACTCAGTTAATAGTCAATAAGGATGCGGAATAAGACCAAAGAAAACAGACACCTCTGAAGCCAGTTTCTGTTGTCTGTCTGGAAAGATGCCCTGTCAGAGAGGGGTTCAAAAAATTATAATTGGGTAGACATGCAGACAATACGTATATGTTTCAAAAATGCAAAGGATGAAATATTTTCTGAGTGAAATAATCTCACGGGTTTTCTTAGAAGAAGTCCAGTGCAGATCTGGCAGAAACAGCTACACAGTAAAATTAGATGCTTCAACTTTGAATTGTCCTAAGTTTCCTTTACTCTCATCCCAGATCCGCAAAACGATTCTTTATTCTGTTCCCATAGGTGTGCATCTACCTAATCTGAGAGAACTGAAGTTGAACAATAGCTTGCTTGTGTCTGTGAGGTAAGAAATGAATGCCTCTATGAAATAAGTATAAACAATAACAGCCCACAATTTTATTTAAGTGGTAAAATCTTCATTTGTGCTGCTTTCCTTTCTTCCATTTCTCCATGCTATGATAACGGATTAGGTCATGAGTATATGCTCTGCTACTATGTAAGTTTAAGGATGGGACCTGAGCTGGAATAAATCAGTGTAGCTGCAACAGTGGCAATGAATTAACCCTAGTCGGCCACCAGCGAAGTTCCTGCCATGCTGACATCCATGGAAACTTGTTGCAAATTTGAAAGGAGCTAAAAACTCACTTCTTATCTCTGTCTAGGTGCTTGGATTTCAGAGTGTTTCAGCCTTTGGGCTTTTATTGTGCACAGTTCTTTACAGGTCAGACCAGTTCCTCAGCTGATGAAAATCACTCTGGCTCTATTGAAGTTAATGAAGTTGGGTTTATAAAAGCTGCTGTGAAGACTGCATGTCCCTGGCTTACTGAGCTTCATGAAATCATCACCTATCTTCTCCCAGACGACTGGGGAGTTGGTTGGTTGGAAAGGTCCAAGTGAAAACCATCACAATGAGGAGGCAAAGCTGTCTGCTCTTTCCTGTGCTGATATCTGTATTACCCTTGGTAATTAATGCATAGTGGAAAAGTACAGTTCATATCTCAGAAAAGGGCTGTGTAAAAGGCCATCTTTATTTTAAACGGGACTGCTCTCTGGCTTTGTATGGCTACCTGCTAAATTGGGGGGGAGGGGGGAGGAAAGGTAGTGGTTTTGCCAATTCTTGTTAAAGAGAACATGTTCCCTGATAAGAAATGGCAATAAATTCTTTTTGGTCTCGCTAAAGTTGCTAATGAACTTCAGTTGTTACACTTTGATCTTATTTTCCCTTGTTCTGGTGATGAGATGAAGTATCTGCAGTCTAAATTTTGCTTTTCCCACCTTCTAGTCTGTAACATCTCGAAGTGGTAATTCTACATTGCTGCAACTATTTTAATAGTAACCAACCATTGTCATAAGCATGAAATTGCTCCATTATTGCAATGGAGGAGTAAGTGGTGGGTAAAAAAAATTACAATTTTGACAACATCGGAAGATATTATTATACTAAAAAGCAAAAAAGCAAAAAAATGTTTCTTAGTTTGGTCAAAAATCCATATTAACTCTAAAACGTGTCAATGGAAAATGTTTTGACCTGTTCTATTGGTATTGAATATAGAATGCAGTTCAGGAAAGCCAAACTGTTTGACTGCTTTTAGCAGGATTTTGCAGCTTTGTAGTCTGAGGCTCTAATTTCTGCCGTGAGAAGTTCTGGCAAACCATTTTCTTTGACCTGATATTTTTGTGATTTTTTTGATGCAGGTAATGTTTGGTCTCAAGTTGAGTTTTTATTTGACCCGCTATAACGTAAATATGTTTGGGCTTGGATATCAAGTCTAATATCAAGTCTAAATCAAGTCTGACGAGTCACAGGCACACAAATCCCAGGAGAAGCTACCTGCTCCTCCTTTAAATAAGTGTCCTTTCTGTGTGCCAGTTAAATGCAATTTTCAGGGAATAGGTAAAGGAAGAAAAAGATAACTTTGTTAACTCTCTTGAACTCATTCAGTATAGTTACATATATATATAGTTTTATATATATATATATATACACATATATATAGTTAGATATATTGTTAACTGAACTCATTCAGTATAGTTACAGCAGTAGCTTTCCGTTATTAATTCCCATCTTTGACAATCTGTCATTGACAAACATGTATCATTTAAGGGCACATCCATGCAAGCACAGCCTGGGTACTTGAACTTTATTTTTGGATGTCTGCATCATGTCAGTTTAATGGCCATTAAAACAACGTTGCTGCCACAGCAGTAGTGAGCCTGCTGTAGCTAATATAACATAACTGCTTCCATTCTAGGAGGCTGTTGCCATTTACTCCAAAATTTAAAATCTCATTTCTGAATTAAACTTGTTGATATTTGAATTCTGTCCAAAAAGTGATTATTTTATTGTATTCGACCAAACCCTTGCAACTGCGGCTTTTGAAGATGATAGGAAAAAAAAGTTTTTCCTTCTCACTCAAAGTAATTCCCTCAGATTTTGTCAGCCATAAGATCAGAATCATTGTGGTTGTAATTTGAAAATGGGCAGCAGATAACAGGAAACAGCTCATAGGGTCAGACTGTAAGATTGGATTGTTTACTAAAAAGAAGGTAAGGACAAAAAAAGCAGGCAAAAGATAGAGGGTGTTTTGTACATACTTGAAATGTTAAAAGCAGACATTCTTTTCATGCTATTTTATGTGAAAAAACCAAATGATTGTGAATTATTATGAACAAAAGACTGTGTGCATACATGAGTGGGTAATAAGATGGGAAACTGGTTTTGACACTCTATTTTTGTTTAGTTTTGTCTTGCAGAGAAGAATTACCTAATTACTTTAGGATTAAATGGAATTAAAACATGTGTTTTCATTTTGAAAATGTGGAAATGATTGACTTGATAGTAAACAGGATATAGGGAGATGTCAAAATGAAGGTTTATGATCCTGACTTTAGTTTTTGAGATGTTTACTCCTGTCAGCCTCCCATAGGAACTTGGAAGGATGCTGAGGTGTGGGTTGCCATTCGCCATTCAGTAGAAATCAAAGAGGGATGTTCTGACAGTGAGGAATCAAGGTATTCATGTATTAGAGTTTTCTATGGGAAAAAAAGGCTTGCTAGGCCAGTGAATTGGATAATGGCTTCTCCTGGTAGTTCCTGAAGAAGTTCTGATTCCTTTGATGGGGAATGTGGTTGAACTACTTTAGTTGTCAATTCATAGTCCCTCCCCAATCTTCCCTAAAGCTTGCCTTACTTTTGAATACTTGAAACTTCAAAAGGCTATATGTAAGTGTAGGATATCATTATCAACTATTTAATTTAATCCATAAGGAAAATATATCCAAGTTTATTTGCAGATAATCATTCTTGGTGGTTGAAAGGGAATTTGGTTTTTGGCTGTTTCTGGGTTTTGGTTTTCTACCAGCCCTTTGCTAATGGGGAACAATGCTGGAAAATCCAATGTACTGTGAAAAGAAATTTGTTCATATTGTTGTTAATTTTCTAAATCACAATAATTTTATTATGTCCTTGTTTGGTGACCTTCACCCATCTGTTAACAGCTGAGAAATTCTAGATTTAAGAACTGATAATCAAGGATGAAAAGTCAAACCTATTCTGAAGAGTGCCTGTTAAAATCTACCTTCCTTTTTTTTTTTCTTCTGTGTGTGTGTGATGACCATGATCCCCATTTTTGTAATGTTTCCAGTAAAAGAACTATATTTCAAGGCAAATGAATTATTTCTTCTGCTTTGGCACATAGCCTATATATTTTTTTATCAGATTGCTTTTATTCTCAATTCAGGGATGAATGAAAAGATCTGTTTAAGAATGTTTAGATAGATATCTTTACGAAAAGGCTTTTAAATCAGATAAGAGGAGCTTAGGAACTGGTTCCCATAAGTTTATAGCAGAAGCTGTTTCACCAGCTGAAGTTCATTTCCTCCCTTTCAGCTCCAAGACTTGTAGCCAGCAGAAGACTGATCTGCTCTCAGGGCTACTTAAGCAACTGCTTGTAACAGGGAGAGGTCATAGTTTAAGCGAGATGAAGTGCAAAGACTTCAAAATGTGGGGACAAAAGTGAGTATGAGGGATACAGGTAAAGGAAAGCAGATTTTCTTTATCCAGATGGAGTTAATATTTCATTGCTGCAGTTCTCAAATTGGTCTGGCACTATCGCAGAAGCATCTCCCAGAACAAGAGGGCAGTAATCTCGGTCCATTTCAGTCAGTAAAATCATCAGAAAGTTCAGATGAACAAGGTGCAGATTACATTGAAAATCAACAATTCTCATGCTTTTTTGAGCCTTAGGGTGTTTGTTTTGTTTTTTAGCACCAGTAGACAAGACTACCTGCACAGGAATCTCTGCATTCACTTTTTGGAATTCTTTGAGCCCTCTTGGCTGTGAAAAAAATAACTGAAACTGTGAGCCAAGTGATTTAAGTAAGGGTTTTGCTGATCATTTCATGACTTTAAGAAACCAGAGGCAAATAAATTCTTTCTTAATTAAGGGCAAGGGCTTTAAAGTAATGTTTAAAAATATTTTTGAGACCTGAATCAAGATCTTTAGGTATTTGAACTTAGCAATATAACTCCTTGGTACTTAGCCAACAAAGAGTTTAAGGAAATGTGCACCTCTTAAAGTCACACAAAGTTTGCCTTCAGTGGCATTGCTCTCAAGCTGCAAATTAAAAATTGATCCAAGTGCTTTGCTGGATCTGGGTCAAGTTACAGCATCTTGTGTAAGACTGAGCTGGGATACTTATCACCCCAAGACTTGATGTATTGCTGATAGTGTGTGTCTAGGCACCAACTATTTGCTGGATGATTTTCTCTCAAACAGGAGAAATGTGGGGGCAGTAGTTTCTTATAGTGTTTAGTGAGGGATCAGAGTCCTCTTGCTCTGGGTTGTACTTACACGTGCAGTCAGAGAACCGCTGCTCTGATTTGGTCTGGGTGAATTGCTTCATGCCCTTATTTCAGTGCCCAGAGCATCACTGTTTATTTTCACATTCACATTCCAGAGTGGGGAAAGAATTTAATTTCAAATGCAAGCTAGTTTCTGTAGGAAGTGTTTCTGTTACTTCTTTCATGTAGCCAGCCTGAAAGTCCTTCACTGGTTAAGGTTGCTATGAAGTCTCTATTAAGAACTTGTTCTTTGAGGAATTTGGGTGCTTTCCAGGAGCTAAGAAAGCATTTAAATTGAATCTTAATCTCTGTATTAATGAGTCTGCTCTGTATTAATGCCTGCAGATCCCTGGAAACATTACAAACCTTGGCAAAATTGCTCTGGCCTCAAGGTTTATTTAGCATTGATTGTTTTAGGTATATTCATATTATTGAGAAAAAGTAATGATTTGGGGGCAGAAATACAGCTACTTTTAGTTGAGCGGATTATATTCAGGAGAGCACCATCAGTCTGTCTGTATTAGGCTCTAGGGAAATCTGATTGCTTTAACCATTTATCTGTCCTAGATAGACCTCTCTGAGATGCCTAGCCTGACTTAATTTCACCAGGTCAAGTAGTAGGCAGTGTAAATGTCTTTATGACCTTACATGTCAGGGATTCTGACAGGGAAGCTGAACTCATTTTTCTGTACAAAGGCACCATCGCAGTTCTGGAGCCTGGGCTCCATTCTGCAGCAAGCACAGAGGACATCAAAGCAAGTTTGTGGCCTTGCAGTGCCTTTCTATGGTTTTTGCCTTCAGAACTCTTGTTTTCTGAAGCCTTCCCTAGCTGAAGGTCCCCTGTCATCTGCTTCAGACTGTCAGGTACAGGAAATACCTGTAAGGAACAGGATTATGAGGCAGAGCCTACCATTGCAGGTCCAGGTACAAAAATCTCCTTGTCATGACAGGATCAGGAGGAGGGTCTAGTGCATCTGTCTCATCACAGACCAAGCAGAGAGGATCTGCTCGTGTTGTCATCTGAGCAGTTCCATGGTGGTACCTTCTTCCCCCAGGTGCACCACTATCATGTTTCTATTTTGTGATCCATGCTGCCCTACAACAGAGAGCATGAAAACTGTAAGAGGATCATCACAGACCACAACACTTTTTGCAGCATGAACATTGCTAGTGAAATAGCAAAGTAAATTAATAGATAATGTGTGCAGCAAGTCTACCAGTAAACTTCTGCAAGGTGAGGTAAGCTCATTAAATAATTGTACCCCTTTTCTGTCTACCATCTCAATAGACATTACACTTTGAGTATATTTGGTAAAAGTGGCCTTTTCTTTCAGGATATTTTCTCATGCACCCATTCAAGGTTAGAGTTCAGCTTCTCTTTTCTGCTTCCTCAGCCACTAACTTGCTAATGTTGAATATTTGAGTAGTAAATACCTCTGCTGGAGCCTGAGCTTGTGAATATGAAGGCCTTAAACCTTTTCCATGCGTGATTTTCTCTGGGGTCCAGCTTCATTTGTCCAGGAGATGCAGCTCATCTTGAAGCAAGCATTCCCTCAGCTGCTGATGTGCTGACAACACAATGTGTTCCAGGGGGTCAGAGGACTGTCATGGGGGACATTTCTCAGCTTTTCCCTTCTTCTGAGAAGATCTGAGAACCTTCCTTCTGCCTCCCTTCTCTGGCATTTGAGGGTAAACTGTTTGGTCCCATGCAAAGAATCCAGCCCTTACTCTTTTAAAGTCAGTGAGCAGAAGAATGTGCATGTATCCACACCTTCAAAAGCCTTATTGCTGGCTCTCACCTTCTATACACCATTTTTCTTTTCCTTCTCTTCATCAAGAAAATGCATGGATAAAAGCTTTTGTCATTTCTGAAGGGAACATTCGAAATTCTCTACCAAGTGGTGTTTTGGTCTTACAAATATTGTTTGTTTACAAGTAGTAGTTACTTAGGATGCACTAATTGCTCTTAGTAAATGAGGAACCTTTTAGCAGTCCTCAAGCCCACCTGATTCCAGTGTCTGGAATTACAGGAGCGGCTTTACCTTTGAATCACCCACAGGTAGCAACAGAGGCTTTGTGGCTGAGTGGGCTTTGGCTAGAGTAGGCTGTGACAAGACTGGGCTTTGTGGCTGAGCCACACTGAACCAGGTCTTCAAAAATACAGCTCAGTTCCTCAGCTGTTGTTTCTACAGCATCCTGGGTTAGCTGTAGAAATATCAGTTGTTTATTTTATATATTACTCCTGGGCAGACCCAGTCTTTTGAATGAGTTATGTATAAGGCTTTGCCTAATGGGATCATGATCTTGCTTACATGCTTTGGATGGATATGACAAATAAAAATGGTGGTAATAACTAGCTAATTTCTGCCAGCAAATAAGTACTTAGGTGTCTGGCTATTAGGCAGTTTGCAGCTGCTATGTTTCAGCTGTCAGTGTCAGGGCTCACTTATGAAAACTTACACCTAAATATTCATTATAATCAGTGATGAGAAAGAATGGTTATAATCATCATCTGAGAAAACCCAAAGAACAGGGAAGCAATAGTAATTAGCTCATTGCTAACTGTTAAGGAAGCTTCCCCGTCTGACCATCCAGGAGCCACTCTGGCAGTCACACTCCCACCACCCCAGACTTTCACTGCTGTGGCTGAAGCTCCTTCACATCAGGTGGCTCCAGTGACCCAACAGGTGCCCCACTTGACTCCCTGCACACCCCACACTCACAGTCAGACAAGTTTCCCTCACTGGCTCAGCCCTGGGTTTCCCATAGCAGAGTCTCAGATGTCTGGATACTTTAAGCAATTTAATCATGACACAGTAACAGAAAGAACAGCTCAAGCTGGGTGCCTCCTTCCTTAATGCTGTCCAGCTGTGGAAGGATTGTCTTTGTGGAAATAGGTAGGAAAATCATCAGCATTAGTTTAATGGGTTTGTAGTTGTTTTGATTTTCTCCTACAAGAGAGTTGTGTCTGTGCAGCTTGTTAGGGGTTTTTTTGATTGAAAATAATTATGTTCAGTGGGAAATTTTGTTCTTGGAATGCAAGGTAAGTGCTCATTTTAAAAAAGGGAGCGAGTCAGGTTGAAGGGGAAATTAAGCTACGTGGTTTTACCCATCAGTTGGTAACTACCAAGCAATATGAATAAAAAATGAACAAATAGAATTTCAGTGTACAATCAGTTTTATAATCTAATTTCTATAGAATATTCTCCACACAGGAGCTGATTTAGTTGTTCTTATATTCTGTGGATACATTACTGTACACAAAGGGCCTGTTGCTATTTTTACCCTAAAATACGTGCACACTTTTTCTCTACATCTTAAAATGATGCATCAGATCCTTCAGATGCAGCAGTAGCTGGATCAATAGCTGCAAGAATGAAACACAGAAACGCCTTTGTGGTTTAGGAGATGAAGTTTGTGATTTCATCAGCATGTATAAAGCATGCATATTCTTCACCTTTTACCTTAAGCTGCGCTGCACATTCTTGTTGTGGAAGTGAAAACCTGAACACAAAGGTCTGAGAATGAAACCTATCACCTCCACTTTGGGCAGTAGAAGTTTTATGAAGGATTATGTATTCAAAAAGACTATTTGTGTCGTCTCCTGGTTTGAACTTCGTCAGCCTCATAGTCCTGCTGCTCTGCTTTCTACTGCTTCATCTCACTATAGGCAAGAACTTACAGTGTTTTGGTTTACTCTACTTATTGTTGTTTAGTTTGTATTGCCCTTATTTTTAGTTATAGTAACTGTTTCTATTAAGGTCCCAAATACCTTTTTTTTTTTTCCCCAAGTTCTTTTTCTCAGGATCCCAAAAAAATCCCAGTTTTAAGATGTAACATTTGTTCCAGAAGAACTTCTTAAATAAAAAAGCTTTATCACCATGTTACATTTTGACCCTAGAAATAGGAAGAATCAGTAGCATAAACTTTATCCTATATAAAAGAAGGCTGGCAAAGGGACTGAAACACAAGTCCTGTGAGGA
>VZRE01008060.1:0-26444 GCA_013396775.1 Cephalopterus ornatus
CACGGTGGTGTTGGGTCAAGGGTTGGACTCTATGATCTCAAAGGTCCTTTCCAACCCATCTGATTCTATGATTCTATTAAGATGAGACTGGATGTGGCACTTAGTGCCATGGTCTAGTAACCACAGCGGTGTTTGGATCAAGGGTTGGACTTGACGATCTCAGAGGTCCTTTCCAACTCGGCTGATTCTACGTTCACCTAATTTTGCCAGAGTAGTTCCTCTTTTGCAGAGGAACCTCTTGATGGTGAACGTCCTTTCACAGATGGTAAACATGGGAGGATGAATGGACTTAGTAGTCTGAGATACTCAGAGAGCACAGTAGGTTAAGGGCATTATTTTCCCCTGTACTGACTGTTAAGCACATGGAGTTGATTTTTAGAGTGTACCTTTTCACATATGCACATATTATGTGCATGTAAACATACTTGTAAACAAGTATGTAAGCATATAAGTTTTTAATAGGAAGGACCCTCCTTCCCCATCTCTAAATCCCAAACCTGGAAGAAATGCAGACTTCTAGGAGCTTTTAAAGTATACTGAGGAAGATGGAAATGAACATGTTGAATCATGTTGTGTTTTGGTGCATTTGTATAGATTATACAGAATTCTACAGTCCACATCTTGTTGGAGGATGGAGGGATTCCTGTTACACTGCTAACACATAAAAGAATTCCCAGAGTAATCCCACAGGCTGCTGCTTTCCTGCTGCACCTTGGGATCTGCTCAGAGAACCAAGAGTGCCCAAAGCCATCAATTTCCCCAAGCAGTTCAAGGCACAGGAAAACTACCTTGAACTTGTATGTTGCAATAAGTAACTTGTGAGAGACAGATTACTTGAAACTTAGCAATTTGTGCTCATCCAAACACACAAATGTGATGGCAGCTGTGAAAATAACTGGAGTTCCCCAGAGGCAAAGCAGTGCAATATTTGGGCTGCAGCAGATGGAGCAAGGAGTCCATGTTCATAGGTAACTTGTCAGTGGAATTTGGTGGAATGTGCCAGAAGAGAGGCTACAGCTGACTGAGAAGAGAAGAAAGAGAGAATCCACACCTAACTAGGACAGGTGAGCCACCAAAAATACCTATTTCTTACCTGTGGTCTTTTGTACAAACATAAATTTCAATCCATGACACCAACGCTGCTTTTAGGAACACTGATGTAAAAATGAAGTCTTGGGTGGTCATTTATGGTTCAAGTAGCGGTTTATATATTTATTATAATTATACACAACCTTGACAATCTATATTGCCATTCAAAAATAAATTGAAGTATTGTCAATTTGCACATGATCTGTCACTACTAAGAATCCCATTTACGTACATAGTAAACATTTTGCATACCTTAACACCTCTTTAAATTCTGACCTTCCTATCTCTTCCCCCTTCAACCTGTGGAGATATGTTTATAGACTTTGTAAACAAACTTCTCTAACTATGCAACATTCAGGAACTACCACCTTTTTAAATCAATTTAATTAAACCATTTCAACACTTTGTAAAGGTGGCTGGTGGGTATAGCTCTTAACTATGTTTTTGTTCAAAATGATTCTTCATCTGTTTCATTGCAATGATTCCTGGTTTTCAGTGCTTGAAATTATTTCCTTCTGACCAGGAAAGAAGGAAAACACGGTTTAGCATCTGTATTAGGGAAATCACATTGAGCACATTCCTGGTTTTAGTGTTCTGCAGTGGTAATAGTCACATATTGTTGTTTTCACTATTATTTACACGTGTAGGAAGTGACTGAAGTCTTCAAAATTTCAACTCTGGAGAATTAAGAATTCAGCTAAGAGTCAGCCACCACACACTTTCTCTAGCTACTGAGAGCTTGTGTTTATACTTCAAATGGTATGTTGGGAGTTGAAATTAAAATTTATGAGGCATTAACACCTTTTGTTAAGCAACACGTTTTTTACTACCTCTTTTGACAGAGAAGTTATGAGTCCTGGTGCCTGAAACACTAGAAAACTTACACGTAACAAAACTCAGAATATTTCTCCATCCACTTATAAATTAAGCTAGTGGCAGCTAATGTAAGCATCCTTAAAGCATGCAGACCTTAATACTGATCCACAACTGAAGGTTGGGCATCTGGGCTTCACTTCAGAAGGACTCACAGAAGTCAGTGTACTGAAGTATTACAGTGTGGTTACACAGCAATGAAAGTCCTATTTTGAGGAAAAGATGTTCTAATCTATGGCACTAATCTATGGGAATTGAATTTAGCTTCTTTTCCTACAGCAGCTGGGTAGGTGCTTTGAGCCAGAAATGCAGCATGTTCACAACATGGCTTCATGTTTTGATGCTTTAACTGACAGAGCTCTGAGAAGTGCAGATGCCAAGGTTTGTTAAGGCTGTAAGTTTTCACACTGGTGTCAAAAAATACATAGAAAGAAAAGTCTCCTGCCAGCTCCTTGTTTGTTTCCTGAAATTATGCTTCAACCTAATCCTTACAGGAAAACCCTCACTTCAAATATGCAATATTGAAGAACAGTGTAACAATCTGTAGCAGAGATGGGAGTTCGGCATACCGAGGTCTTTAAAAACATTACAGAATTTTAAATGTTGTAGATACAAAGCAATCTTATCAACAGAGTGGATGCTTTACATTAACAGCTTCTAATTTTGCATGGAAGAAGCAAAACCTTCATCCCACACACCACAAGGTACACAGGATGCTGCAGTCGCTCACCAGTCACTGCAGTTCCTCTGACATGCTGCCATACCAGAGACAGGGACAGCTTGTGCTACGACATGATCGTGTGAGGCAAGTGGGTTTTTCACCCAAAGCCCTTTGAGGATTCTCCCAACTTCACTCTCCAAGTTTTACATGCATGCCCCAAAGGCAATATTTAAACACTGGAAGAAGGGCACCGCCAGGAGCAAGCAAGGGAGAGGAGTCTTCATTCAAATTCAGACTCACATTCAAATTCAGACCAAACAAGGCAGGCAGCAATTTTGTCATGTAGCAGCAGCTTAAAGAAAGAAGTGTATAAAAGCTTAACTTAAATGTCTAGTTAAAAATCTGCTTCTTACATCTGAATAAATCTTGCACTAACCTCTGAAATTCTGAAGTATTGTAATAAAAAACATGGAAAGGAACTCATGAATCAGTTGTAAAATAGCTAGTAGTAACTTAGTTTAGTAAAGAAAATTGACACAAATTATTTTAAAGCCATTGCTTGAGTAAATCCACAAAGGAGAGAATCAGTCCTCTTGAAAGAAGAAAAGATATTACTAGTAAAATTAAACAAAGTATTGCTGCTGGTTTGTAACTAAATTTTTACATGACGTTTTAGAATGTGATTACTGTAACTTTTTTAACAAAACTCTACTGCCTTTACAAAGATAGTGTTACTTCCTTGTTTTTGTTTTCGTGTGATGCTTCAAAATGAGAACATTTTCAAATGTTAAAGGGAACATTTTCAAACATTCCAGATGTATCTTGCTCTCACCAGAAAGTTTCAAATAAGACATTATTGACAAATACTTGCTTTTAAAAGATCCAAGATGCAGAGTAGCACACTATTGTTGGTTTCCTAACAAATTTTATGTTGCAAAGTTACTAATTCTAGTGGTGTCAGAGTAGCCACAGGGTAACTCACTTTTTGAGTCTGACACACAAAGCCTCACATTTAACTTGTGCATAGCTTATCTAAGTACTTAAGAATCTTAGAACTGTCTGGGTAGAATCTCCTCTTTGTAACAGAAAACAGACTACATATTAACAATCACATTTTAATGTGAAGCTCACCATGGAAAGAACAACTCTGCCCTTCTCAAAGGGATTCCTAACATGTACCTCAGCAACCAGTTGCTGTTGGCAGTCTGTGGGCAGCATTCCTCTTCACCAAGGATCTGAAGACAGACTAGATGCACAGCAAAAAAACCCTATCCTAGAAAGAAAAGTTTACAGTTGTTTGTCCGAACCATATCTGCTTTTAAGTGTGCTGTAGGATTATTCTAGACTATATCCTAAGAATTGCTTCAAACATTTGTAATGTAATATTATGCTTCTGCTGACCGTGAACAGAATATACTCTGTTCTTGCACATGACCTTTTAGCTATTGAAGAACTTAAACTGGAGATTTCTGCTGTATGAGCTCTTCTGCCAGATATCAGAAAGTCTACTAGACAAATTAACGTGCAGATGGATTTTAAGCCAATACTTAAAAATGCTACTCATTACACTGCTGTGGTAAAAGCCATTCAGATATTAATCGTGTTAAAAGCCTAGAGGACCAAAGCTAACTCACTCATTACTGACTTAAACTTACGACAACTGATGCTGAAGTAGTCACCCCCTTAGTGCCAGAGGTGAGACTACAGTGCCAGAATTCAAGACTGAGGTTGTAGAGTGGCTGCAGAGCAGCTCTTCCAAGGTTACTGTTTTTGTTCAAGGACTTTAAATATGTAAACTTATGGTGTCAGCCCATCCACACTTAAGTGCATGGGGGAACAACAGTCAGCAGAGCAAAGCACATGCATCTCAGTCACTTGATGTCAGTCATGAAGACGCAATTCTAGAACCTGAACTAGTCTGGCAGGTTCATGTACAGCTGTAAATGGTGCTTCCTTTTTTTGTGAAGATATGTGAGAGTTTAATTTACCTCTACCACTGGTCATGGATTACTTCTTGTAGTATGAACAGTGATGGAAGATGAAGGGCATGACTGGAGATAAAGTGACTGCCAAAGCCAGAAACAAGATCATGATTCTTCACTTGTTTACAACAGAAACACCTCATACAGGAGAACTGCTACAGGAGTGCCCAATTAACACCTGAACACACCTAAATTTGTTTCTGCAACACAGTTCAAGTCACTGAAGCATTACACTGCAACTAATCCCAGTTTCTTATGCTGACTGGAATAAGAAACCACTTTTCATAGTTAGAGTAGCCCATTCCCATTTTGTTAATTGAGGAACTGTTTGAAGTCAACAGTGACTAGCTCCAGCAAGTGCAACAGTACCTTGGTGACCAAGAGAAGCATCTGGAATATAGGAACATACACATGACCTTGACAACGTTTAAGATGTATCAGAGAAAACAGCAATTCCACTGTGTAATACATTGTAGACACTTTCATTAGATAACTAAATCACGAAGAGTAAGTGGTAAGCTACCCAAGTTCATCAAGTAGATTCCATCTTTGCAGTAGTAACATCCAGTTTTTGTGTTGATCTTTGACCAAAAGCTTTACATGCTGAATACCAACGCTTAAATAACTTCTCAGCATTTCTTTCAAGACTGCACTAAACAGCATTTAAGCAACCTCAAAATCAGGGTGCTGATTTCCAGCCCGTGCAGCACCATTTATGTTGTTTCTCCTTCCCAGCATGAGATACAATGTAAATTTAATTCAAAACAAAAGTAGATATAGTAACATGTGCAATAAGACATTTTCAAGGGAAAGCTATGCAACAGGCCTTGTGTATTCTACCCTTTCATCCTATTATCATTAGCATCATCCTATCATAAGCACAGTACGTTATGAACAGCAGTGTGTACCAAGACCATGAATTTCAGCACGTGGCAGAACCCCTATACTGGAGCTGTTTGTAACTAAGACTGTTAGTGGTACAGGAACCTAAAAAAAAGAAACACATTTAAGCTTGTATTATTCAGTTTATATGAAAAAGACCATACAATTCCCATGGTACATCAACAAGATGGACTGGTATGCCAACTAACCTCTATTTTAATATTTAAATTATAACAATACAATAACTAGAAAAGGTCAGTGCTTCAAGTGACAGCTTTTGCCACTTCAATTCCAATATTTTTCCAAAATAAAGATGCAATTAGATCTACACTTGAGCATCAGTAGTGCAATACAGTATCCTTTCCTGAATAAAGGAGCTGAGGTTTATTCACAAGAAAAGCTTTAAATAAGGTAGATTGTTGCCATTTATATATCAATTCTGTATGTTTGATATAAAATATATTGGGAAAGCTTAAACTGACTTATACAATCTACATTTGGCTAAAGCTCCACATAAGCAGCATCAGTGGAAATGAACATCAGAGGTGTACTTAATATAAAACACTTTCAAAACTACTCATCAACAAATGACAGAAGTTTCGCTAAGAATAACTGAACATCTGAGGTGTGTACCAGACAAAAAGAATGGACCCTGTGGTTACTTGCACTATTATTTAATTAAATAAAAGAAATGCAAGATTTAGTCCACTTCCATTTCTCCGGGAGGTTTGGTCTGCTGAGGGTTGTCCTTTGCTGGTTCAGGTTTTGTTTCAGTACCGCTCTGTCCGTTCACTGGTCCATTGTGCTCACCATTAGCTTTTGACTGCCCATCACTAGGAGGTTCTATCTTCGGTTTGGGCTTATATATAATGGGATTACAGAAGCTATCCAATTCCTAATTGTGACAGAATTGAGACAGCAAGGTCATTTGGTGGCAACAGCAACTGTATTATACTCTCATTCATTTCTGGTTCATAACAGCCTGGAATTTAATTTTCAAGGTTTAGACTTCTCAATTCTATTAGATCTAGGAACTTAAAGCCTTTTACTACCTAAAGAACTTCTGATCTGTTACAAACCTATACAGCAATCCATTCTGCAGAAAGTCTGGTGCTGTAACTCAGGGTATTTAAAAAGGCTTATGCAGAGGTATTCTGTAATTCAAGAGCCAGCACTGAAGATTGCTGAAAATACTGCTCCCTCTAAGTCCTTTAACAGCTTTAAAATGTTTGTAGATGTAATATTCTACCTCAAATCTTAGCCAAAATCTCATTCAAGAAAAACTTACTAGAATGCAACAATGATTTGTATGATTATTTTTTTTACCTTAGATTTTGCCAGTATTTCTGCCACTTTCACAACTGGATCCTGAGTTAGACTTAGTTTGTTCTGGGCATTCATTTTGCTGTTCAACCAATTCATAGCCTCATTGATGTATTTTTCAACTTTTTCCATCTCAGCAGGATCTAGGTGATCATATTTTTCATCCTAAGGAGAGAGATATTTGTATCATCAATTAATATACGCTGCTCAACCACTTAAATTAGTCTTAGAAGCTACAGAAACACTGGTAACAGCCATAACTTGAGAGATCCATTTCAAGTGGTACAAGCGACCACGAGAAATGTGATTATCTTTGACTTCTGAGAACCTGAAAACTGTTCTGCATTGCCAGCAGAAACAGCTTCTTCATGAGAACATAAATCAAAGTACAACAGCCCTTCTAAAGCAGTTTAAGAGTTAATCCTGTAGGGTTTCTTTTTAAACACGAGAAGCTCTACAGCCAAACTCAAAACACTTATAATCCTTGAATCTCTGAATAATTTATTTTACCTTATTTTTGTATGCTTCTACTGCTTTCATAAGGAGCTGAATCTTCTTTCCCAGTTCATTTAGAACTTTTGGTCTCTCTTCATGTTCCATGCATCTTTCCTGAATAGGCTGTCCAAATTTCTGGAATAGTAAGCACAAAGATCTTTACAAAATACATATTTCCCTTAGTCTGGTCTAAGAATAAAATGAGGCATGGGAAGAAAGGCTGTCTAAGTCCTTTTCTCACCCATTCAAGAACTAAATCTTTGCATGTTTCTTTAGTGCATCAATAACAAAAAAATCCCAGAGGTTTAAACAAAGGAGTAGTACCTATCCTTACTAGGCTTGGTATTTTGCAGTTTTCTGCAAAAAGAGCTTTTGGAACAGAAACAAATCAAGATTTAATGGATGCTTTAATTTTCAAGCAGTTAATCTGAAAACTTCTAGTTTTATCCACTGTCTGTTTTTTCCTTCTCTTGAATACTGTTATCCAGGCAGCTGCCTGGACCTGCGCTGCTGTTTCCATCAGTTATCCCTCCCACAAAGGAAATCTGACTTGAGAGAAAACAGCTGGAGTCCTAGGGTTAGAGACATACTTCAACTTACTCCAAAGTAGCTAGTCATTCATCAGAATTCCCATTTTCCCCATGAGATTATTAAGATTTTGTTATTACTAATCAAATGATAGAGTGGAAGCTACTGTTAAAGCACTCTCAGCCTTTATCATCAGACGTTAGACTCAAAAATTAGGTTTTATGATACAGCCATAGCAGACCACTCAGCACAGGAAAACCAGAGCATATATTCTGGAGTGTAATTCTGGTTACCTGGGAAGGCAGTTAAACTACTCAAAAACCTCCTTCAGATTGTAACAAGACTGACAGAAAATTCCAACAGCAATTAAATCTGTTGTCACTAGTGACAGCCTGCTTCGTTTCAACCATTTTCAAATTAGAAGCACAATTCACATTAAAACAAACTGTATTTCTAGTTGTAAATATTAAGTTCACTTCATAAATAACTTATATATACAACCTGAACACCCACCCATAAACACACATGCATGATTTTTCTAGAAAGCAACTTAAAACCTTACTTTTAATTCCTGAAGCTTATCCATGTAGACTTGTTTTGGCTGGTCCTCTCCATCTTCATAAAGCCAGTTTTCGGTGTCCTCCAACATCAAGGTCAGCTTGCTTGAATCCTACAACGCAAGTCAGGGACACTCCAGTTCAGAAGGCAACATGTCAAATGAGACTTTTCTCCCACCCGCACATACCTTCTTTGCAACTTCACCCCTACTCAAAAAAGACTGTTTCATCAGCTTGAAATATTCAAAGCAATAGTGGAGGAAAACAGTAATTAACAGACTTCAAAGCCAAGATTTTACAGAGTGATAAGAGAGGGAGGACAGCCCTACTTCATCTGATTTACAGGTGAAGTTTATTAGTTATAAAATCAGTCCTGAAGCTACGTAAGACAGCCCATGCACCTCTTAACATTCTTCCAAATTATCTGTTAATTTTCTTTTTATTCCTACCCACTCACACCATTTAGAAGCTCTTGGCCTGCTTTTCTATGCTGACCATAGGACTTTTATTTTCTGCTTGCATCACCAATCTTTCTTTGCCACTGAGGAACTTCTCAGACAATAAAGAATTCTGCTTGCTTGCAAGTCAAATGTTAGGTCCAAGTGTAATTTGAACTTCACTTTTGTGAAGTTGAGCCACCTCTTACTCCAAAACTAGTCCAGTAGACTGCTGGAGCCTTAACAGAACCCACACTTAAAACTTATAAATACAAAAGAACTTTTTCCAACAGTTGAAACATATTGGCAAGTCTTACTTCTTCAGTGATAAATTTCTCAAAGATTCCACAAAGCTTGTCTCTGAATTCATACACATATTCTTCAACAGCATTCTTAGCATCATTTCTTTCTTTCTCAAGCTTGTCTTGCATCATCATCTTCCCCTAGGGTGCAGAAAAGCTTATTTAAAACTAAAAGCATTTTAAGTGTCAAGCTCAGTGACTACTCTCTTGAAACTGTACCACAGAACTCGGCAGAAGCCTGCTAATCTACAATTACTGATAAAAATTTTCACCTCTGTGTAAGTCATCTGCACTGCAAGCACAACCAGAACAAGGTAAGTTAAGTCTAATGAAACTGAGTAATTTCACCAAAACCCCCAACAAAAACAACCCCCACTTACAATTAAGGACAAACCCCCCTAAGAATTCTAAATTGGGTAATTTGATGGTTGCAAATTTTTTTTAGATCATTATTTATAGTGACATTGAGCAGTCATCTGTTTATACTGCTTACCTCATTTTCGATATAGGAATTGATCAGATCTTGTCCCAGTTGCCTATAGAGGCTTGCCTGTATAGGGAGGTCAATACTCTTAACTTTTGTTTTAGCCTTTGGCTGGGATGGATGATCTTGCTTTTCTCCAGAAGCAGCCTATAAAGAGTGACACTACTAAGAAACTTCCAGGAATGGAAATATTACTACATTTGTGCTCAAAAAAGAGAGACAAATAAAACTAGTTAAGTCAGCTACAAATTAATTTTATATAGATTTAGCAAGTAATTATTCCTCCGTATTCAAAATCACCATTATCTTAGTTTTGAACCAAACTGGTGAAATTTAATTTCTTTAAACATAAAGAGCTGTTTGAAAACTTGTTCAGAAGCTATTATTCTTCACAGTATTTCATAAGTTCCCCTAAATTACATCTTTACTATAAAACTAGGTTGAACAACAGAAACCTATTTCAAATTCTTAATCATACTATGTTGAAAATTAAAGTGCTATGGTAGGACTCCTAACTTACATATATTCATATATTGAAATGGTTATGTAAATATGTATTTCTTTAAATACAGTCCTGCATTCTGCAATGAGTAAAATCAGTGAGTGTGAGAATACCGGGCAAAAAATGTCTTATCAGTACTGAATACAAACTTTTGTTTCAGTTCCAGCATTTTCAGTTTCCTCATCTGCTTGGTTCTGTTGTTCAGCTTGACTTTTTTGCACACCTTCTTCTTGATCAACCTGCATTTTATCCTAGAGAGAGAGTTACATAACTGAATGCAAAGGTTTGCTGTAAGACTTAAGACTGACGTCAGTTACAGTAAATCACAGGCAATATATGAACTTCAGAATCAATCCTAAAAATTTTTGATTCACCATGTCTGAACAGGCATTTTATTACTTGTATTTCTGTCTTTCAAATTAAATGAAAATTCTACTCAGCCTGTTGATGTTACTGTCTGTCCCTATAACATAATTACACTAAACCCTTTGAATTCTCCCTTCACTTTAAATTAGAAATAAATACATATAAAATGCAATAAAAGAACATTCTAGAAACACACCACCAACACAGGCAGTAACAATGGGTTCTCTATGGAACAGTCAGAACTCTGACCTTGTATAATTTTTGACCTAAACTTCAAAGTTTGTAGTCAAGAGCAGAAGTAATTTAATCATCGTAATTATTACCTGCATCTGTCTCAAAAACAAATGAGACTAATAAAAATTAGTTTCTGTAGTAGTAGCCTTTTGGAGTACATGACCAACTGTCTTCGCTCCTTGCCGCCCAAAATAAAGCAAGCTTCAATTAAATTTACCTGTAAATTTATCCTAAATTTATCATTTATGCCTTATTCTAAATTTAACAATCTGAAAAAGACATCACTAATTACCAGTGCTGATCACTTGGATTAAGTAATACAACTCCCTGTCATCACTGAAAAACACTTTTAAGAAAAGTTTTCAGGATGACTCTAATATTTGGACATCCAGAGCATTGGTAATTAAGGAGCTGTAGATGAAATCTGAAAGATCCCAGACTGCTTCTACTAAAAGGAATTCAGATTTCTGGATTCATAAACTATATATTCATTAAAAATCATTCACTGTTAGTTCTCCAAAATACAAAAAAAGTCACTTAAGAATTTCAAACTCTAGCACAGAGGCATATGTTGCAGTTTAGAGTGGAAAACTTTTACCAAATTTAAGTTTTGTCATATCAGAGTAGGGAAAAAAAAAGTCTAAACACTGTATTTACTGTTCTTACTGTTCACACAGAAAAGCCAACAACATTAGGAACTGTTTTACCTACAGGAAACAGCTATAGAGGGGAAATAATACATATATACACCACAAACCTCCTCCTCAGAGTCAAGGGGATCATCCTCAATACTGAAAGGTAATTGCTGACAAGCACCATTGTGAAACAGAAGATATGTTAGACAAATGGAGTACTACAGCTGGAAAGCCTGAGGACGGAAGCAGTCACTCGTGTACTGAAGGCCCAGTGATCTCCATGCACAGGACGCCTCAGACTAAATGCCAGCTCTATCACTTCCAACCCTTTTCCGCTTGATTACAAACATCATATATGGAGCACTTGACCACAAGGAACTGCATCATATTTAGTATTTCAAACATGCTCACATTCCTGGAAAGCAGTGTAGTATTTCAGGAGTTGCTTATTTAGATTATGTAATGCTAGTTGTGTAAACACTTGCTCTAATTCCTGTAGTATATTGAACTAAAGTGGGAAAAACTGCTAAGAACAAATCTTAAATGAAAGGCTGCCAAGGCCACCATATATAAAGATTATACCATATATTTCTTACTCATTGAAAAAATACTGTGTGAAGAACAACAAACCGTAAGATTAATTTGTCAACAGATCTCCTCCATTTGCTAGCAACACCCGATAATGCTAATGCTAGTACAGAGATGGTAAAGGACAATAACAAAAAATATCACTTTATTCTTTAGAATCTGGTTCTACATTCTTCTTTCTTAGTGCCACACTTCACCATACTTCAATAATGAACATAAAGAAATGTGTTACATAACTGAATTTAAGGGTAGAGAAAAGTAACTGTCAAAAGCTAAACACTGATTGCCTCTCTTATCAGAATTACAGTGCAGATATTTCCAAGTTTACATACCAGCTCTTCATCTCTGCCTTGGTTCTTACTCAATGAGTCAGTGTCCATCGGTGTGTCGTTGTGATCCCCCTCTATGTTCTGCTTCTCTATTATGGAAGCATTAGCCACGCTGAAAAGGCCATGGATATTGACACGCACTTTCACCTTCACTTTGGAATTGTCACCATCATGTTGGGGACCAACATTTTGAATAGTGAAACGCCCTTGAAAACAACAAAGATGGCTTTAACTGTTGAGTCAAAAAAGTAGTTGAAAGGGTGTTAATTTAAATAGCACCTTCATGTAACTCAGAAACTTTCTACTTAGTTGTCAGTCCTACAATATAAGCTGCAGGTACATAAACTAAAGCCTGTTTCCCCAATTATTACCAGTTCACTGATAATTAGTATGATGTTTTTGCTTTATCTGTATTTCATAAAAAAGCAAGATACCACTTTACTACGTATTCTACTTCTATGTTGCCTTCTGTAACCATCACACTAGAGAAATTACTCGGATCATCTCAAATGGTTTCTTTTGTCCACATAACTCAAACTTCACACTGCAAAATAAAATGTTAACAGAGACTTTGAATGATGAATTTGGTAACATGGCTGCACTACACTTTCTGGAGAACAAACAGTGCTTATCAAGGCTTCTGGAAGTAGTGAGGTTAATACATTTTGCAACTTGCTGGAAAATTTGAGTGCAGATGATGTAGACTGTGCACACATACAGGAGAATGTTTCTTCCTGAAGACCACAGACTTCTTGCATAGACAGCTAAATAGACAGCACCAAGTTTGTATCTGATTAATAAATCAGGAAATAAAATCATGAATTAAAGACCCTGAGGAATGTATTAATACTGCAAGTAAGGCAGCATTAGCTACCAAGAAACTTATTCAAACCATCTAATTGTTTAGACTCTACTACAGATGCTTAAATTGAGGAAATGCCTATCTTTTATGTTCTCAGATTAACAGAAAGAAATGTGACGGACAGCACTAGATGAGTTACCTGTCCAGACAGGTAACAGCTCCTTTGATTCAATTTCTTTGAAAAATCCAGGCTAGCTGGCACATAATATCTTTATCACTTTTACAGAAATTGAAAAAACCAGGCAATACAGCACTAAAAACTCCTTGTACCTACTTGTTTTAAAGCATTCAGAAACTGTAAAGATAAAATGAACAAAGCAGAATTTTTTTAGGAACTGTCCAAAGATGTCGATACTGTTTGATCACTACATTTAAAGCAAGAAGACTGTGCCTGAGCCTTACTAAAGAACCAAAGCTCTACTATAAATTAGGAAATATGGAAGTGACCCATCTTAGAAGAAAGGAGAACCACTCTTCCCAACATCAACCGGAGCTGGGTGTGGGGTTTCTATTCACATTTCCTTACCTATTCTGGAATCAGGATAAGGCACTTCATGCGGATGAGTATAATAAGCTTCCAGGTCAAAAGGCTCTTTCTTGTGAAAAGTAATTACTTTTGAGAATGGAGCAGCATGGTTCTTACTGAAGACTTCACACTCCCTAAAGCAGTAAAACGTTAAAAGTAAGGGTAAATCTCTGAGTATAACTTAATGGATAAAGAAAATCCAGGTATGTTAATGATCAGAAGCCATGCAAACAGCTGAGTAATTTAAGTCATTTTATGACAACATTTGGAGGTTGAAGGCCTCTTGGTCTCAAAGCTGGACTCTGCATTCACGATCACAATTATTAAAAACTAAGCAGCTTCACCATAACATTTCTTAATTAAATATATTTCCAATTATTAAGCAGTAATTGGAAATCAAAAAGGTACAGTGCAAAAAAAATCTAAAATGGTTCAAGTGGATGACAGCTTCAAAGCCGGAGGCCTGTTTTTTTCCCCACAGCTTAACATTTTTCTTAATATACAAACACACACTTTTCAGTAGGCACTGTACCAACTTACCCTGTTCCTTCTTCATAAGACGATTTCCATCTCAACGTTACAGAGTAAGGAACAACATCTGTGATGGAAAACTCACGCACTTTAAAAGCTGGGGAAAGAATTGCACACTAAAAAAAAAAAAAAGACGACCAAAATTTTATTATATCCATGTAGTCAAATAAATAGCAAGTACAAGAATTAATACTTAAGTGTTAAAAGGCTACAAATCATATAGGTCACATGGAGGTCCTGCTTATCACAGAATTTCCTTTAACAGCAACTTCCTATAGTTCATTGAACTGAAAGATTTAATTAAAGTAATAGGTGCTACTTCCCCAATGATTTTCAGTAAAGATACCCAGCAAAGCTTTTGAATGACTACATGAAGTGAAACAGCAGAATTTTGGTCATCAAACTTAACAGGTCTCTAACAAGAACATCCTTTTAACATAACACAGCAGCAAATTAATTAATGTAACAGAGTAACTTCTGACAATGGTCACTGTCACCAACTGTTGAAAGAAGTAGTAAGACCCTGTATCTTGTTTCAGCCGTAGTACCTTTTGCTTGTGGTTAGTTGTATTTCATTAGTACATGATGTTAAAGTAGCAATACTGAAGTTTTATTTCAATAACTATACCTGCAAGGCACAGCCTCTTGCAACAGCTTCATCAGCATTTAGCGTGGTGCTTATCTCTTTACAGAAAAAGTTAGAGATCTGTTCCTTCACTGCTGGAATTCTTGTAGCCCCACCTACTATTTCTATACTGTAGATATCTTCACGCTGAAGTTCTAGAAAAGAGAGTGCATGGCCTTAAGTTATCATCAAGATTTCAAAAAGCTGTCTTTGGACAACCCAAAAAAAGATGAAAAGGTAACAGTCCTCTTATATTGACACTATGACAAGCACTGAATATGTTTAAGAGCTGACAAGATCTTTTTAACTCTGTCCCTCCTTCAAGCTACAAAGGTTTCTAATTGCAAAAACCTGGAAAATGCAGAAGCCAAGCATCAATGAGAACAGCATGTGCATCCCCCTTCTGGTGTGTATAGACTCAAAAGTGTAAAATTGGGTCTTCTTTAGGAGCTCTGCCCCACTGGACAATACCTCACCTCTCCTGAACAAGAACAAAATGAAAGCCAAATACACCTCACCTTATGGCTGGCTCAATCTTGGTTGCCAAAAATCTAAAGCAAAACCTTTAGCTAAATATATGTAAAAAATAGTAGATGGTGCTTGCAGGCTATCTTGAATTCAGAATTAAAAAGTTATGTGTATAAATAATCTCAAGCTATCAGTCCTTGAACAGTTCTGCTCAGTAGTTATTCAGATTTTTTAATTCCTGTATTAGCTATCTAGCCAAGTCACAAGAGAAGCAGAATTCTTCCCTTTCTTTTAGATGAAGATGCTGGAATCAGGGGTAAAACCTTTTCCTGTGAAAGTCTAATTCTCTCCTTTACACTACATTAGGCAAAACAAAAAAAATTAATTTGTTATTTGCACATGCTTCAGGTAACTTATTTTAGGAATATACTGTGAAATTCTCAGGTCAGTGAAGACATTTATGTATCACATGGAACAGGCTGGCCCGAACTTAAAGAGCAATATTTTTCCCCATCATCATTTTGGTTTGGTTATTTTGTGTTTTTTAAACCAATTCAGAGTGCCAGCCTTTTCCATGACACAGGGTGAATGAGGGTCAATAACCAAGGTTGCAGAGTGGCATGTGCAATAAATGAGGCGGGAATGGAATCATGCAGTCATGACAAGCGTATGAATGGAACTTACATTTAACTTTTCAGTATTTAGCTTTGCAATTCTAATAAATACAAAAATATATTAAAAAGATAATCATTAAGGAGATCAAGGATAACTAAATTACTAGCAGTATCTACATTAACTCCTACTTACTTGCTTGATCCATGGCTGCTCTTAGAGGAGGCTCCACTCTGGCCAGAAGGGCAGCACACAATTGCTCAAACTGAGCTCTGCAGGACAGGAAGAGTGTTCCATGTTACGAGGCAGCTTAGAGACCACCCTCCCCCACACCTCAGCAAAAAATGCACACCATACCTGTTCATCTTACTGGAGACATCAAGGTCATTCATGAAGCACTCAATATTGAGTGGAAGGTCAGAAGCATTTGCACTCATAAGCTTCTTGAGCTTTTCACATTCCTGATACAATCGCAACAGCGCTCGGGGATTCTCTTTTACATTCAGTTTGTATTTTGTCCTAAATTCTTCAGAGAAGTAGTCTACCAAAGCCTCATCAAAATTCCTACCACCTACAAAAGGGTCAAAGGTAGTAGCCAAGACCTGACAGAAGCGAAAGAAAGATGAGAAGTTATTAGACAATATTTGTTCTGTGTCATTTACTCAATGCAGCAAAATGAGCTATCGTGTTCCACATGACTTCAAACGGCATTTTGCTACCAAAGACAAGTTCACAAAAGCATTCAGCCAGTAGCTGCTCACAGACAAAAGTCTCCAAAGCAGGAAGTGAAAACTGTTCAGTTTTACCTTGCATCCTATTGGATTTAAGACTTTCAACTTTGAAAAAAAGCCCCAGCAGTTCAAGAATTTCCCATAAGTCAGCTGCACAACTACAATACTTTTGAGACTACCTGATCATGCAAATATAACATGACACAAAAACTGTGGTGTGCTCAATTATCGAGCACTTTTCAAAACACACCTTGGTAGAGTTTACTTCTGCATTTTACAAAAACTGACTTACTGAAACAGCAAAAAACAACAGAAGGATTTTGTATTCCACATTTAAAAAGTATTTGCTATAGACATTTAAAAAATAATCTTTCTAAAGAGCAGTATTTTGAATATTAAGTACTTCAGTCATATGGAATTTTAATGCATGACTTAAAAGATTACCTTCAGTTTTCCCTTATTAAAAGCACAGATGGAAACCTGATATGCAGAATGTCCCATATCTACAAAGACCACATTTCTTGGCTTCTCTTCCAAGGCTGGCAGATCTTGCTTGTATATTCCATAGGCTAATGCAACTGAAAAACATCAACCCATGGAAATTAAGGACAAGATGTAAAGTGTGCATTAAAAGCACTACCAAAAGACACACACTACCCATTCTTTACCCTTTCTGAACACATCCATAACTGTTCAAATGTTGAAAACATGTTTTTCATTGACAAGAGATGAATGAAACGTCAACTGAAGGTTTAACACTACTGAAGCACCACCCTGTAATTCAGTTCTGCTTGCAGCCAAATTAACATTGTAATTTGTGAAATTGCACAGATTAAGCCTCATGCTTACACCTGTCCCTTGAAATGCTTTACTTTCAGTATTTTTTATCCTAGCTTTGCAAAACTCACGTGTGCCCAAGAAATAAAAAAACCCAAGTGTTTTAGAAGACTAGTTTACACAAATCTAAGATTTCACCACCCAGCACTCATTTGGAAAGTTGCTTGAGACTTTCTAAGAGCAAAGAAAACTTAAATCACGAAAAATAAAAATTACTGATTTAAACAGCTCCAACTTTAGTTCCCACGAAGTGTCAGGTATTTCTATGCTCTACCCTGACCAGAAGAGGGAAGTTACTTTATGGAACCAGTTGTGCCATTGCCGCAGCTGACAGGACTGCCACAAGTTTAAACTGTCATTACCCCACAGACTCAGATGGCTTGGATATGTGGAATGTCATACAGTTCAAGTTGTTTGTAAATATGATCCGCAAATCCACTTTTGGAAAAGTTCAATAAAAATGCAGTTTATGTAGAAGCAGTTTATGTTAAAGCATACACATTAAGTAGTTAAAAATAAAAAATCTTTGGATTATACTTTATAATTTCCCTTCCATGTGTATCACTTCAACTAAGTATTTCTCTAGTACTTCCATGAGTTTTATTTTTAGTTCAATATACCCATCTTCTAGCAAGCTGGAAAGAACATTAGAAGACCCCACTACAGACCTATGTTAAAGAATGTATTTACCATAATCTTTTAGAAACATCTGATAATAATGTATTATACTATTATTTAATACAGCAATTAAGAATTTAGGTCAGGCGCACACCCCAGCTGGATCATGAAGAGATTCTGAAGGTAGCTCAGGCCCTCCTGATACAGCTACTGTAGGTTCATCGTGCAGCACAGATGCCAGCTTTATTTCCAAGGCTATTCCCCAGTGGCACTGTGTTCAAGTTAGCAAAGCTCAACTCCCATCACGCCTCCTAAGTGCTGCACACCACCCCACTGCTGTGTTTCCAGTTCCCAAGCTAGATTGGGCAGTACCAGCCTGGACAGCTCTTTCTCAAGCTCCTAATTGTGTAACCACAGGATGTCATCACCCTCACATTCAAGAGCCTGAATGGATTCAAAAGGGGAAAAAAAAAAAAGTTTCTGCCCTTTACCTGCTGTAGTTTCATTCATCAGCTTCAGACAATTTAATCCTGCAATCTGTGCAGCTGCCATTACAGACCTTCTTTCAGCATCAGTGAAGAAACTAGGCACCTGTTTCCAAAAATAACAACACAGGGTATTATGGAATATGGATTTTTTAATTTAAATAAGTCAGACTTGCCCATTAAGCTACCCTATAAATGTCATTGCCACAAGAAACTGTTATGAGCTAGCCACAAATTAATAAGGCAGTCTGAATAAAACACGTAATTCATTTTAGTTCATATTTTAATTAAGATTTCAAAATATGACAAAAATGAAGTGGCATTCAAGGTTGTTTTAAATAAAGCAGATTTAAGCACCACAAAAAAAACCCCTGAAAATGCTTTCTCAGATTCTTCTGATGAGTCTTTGATCTTAAAATCATTACTAGTTACAGAAAACATTTGAGCAGGACAAAGTCAACACAATAAATATTCACATATAGCCCAAAAATAAGTTACAGGCAGAAGTACCGCAGTGATGCTGGAACTACACCCGAACCTGTATCCATTTTTCAGATATCACCTCCAGCACAGTGCCAGCTTACACAAGGAGCTACAACATTCAGTGCCATGAAAAATAGCCAAAGCATAATCAGAACCCATTTAGAAACTGGCTGCCAGTTTCAGCTGGCACATCTTCAGCTTCAGTCAGAACTACATTCACAGTGTGTTTTGTTGGCTACCACTGTGTGTGGTGTATTGCCAAGGATCTCTCTGTGCGTGGGAGGTGCTCTCTAAGTGTCTTTGTATACCAAAAGGAAGCAAGAAAAAACATCAAAGTGGATTTCTAACAGCTAAAGTACATGACTTTCCAGTTTCCATGTCTCTGACAGATGCAATGTCTCTGCAATCCCTCATGCCCAGACTTCCCAGCAGAGCCAGTAAACAAAAACCATGTGAAAAGCAGACATAGGAATTTGTATCGGGAACAAAACCTCCTCATGGGGAAGGACATCAGCTAAAAAAACAACATGGGCAAACCCACCAAATAAAAAGACTTTTTCAAACAAAGTGAAGTAATTTGGGCTTCTCAAATTGTTACTATGACCCTCACAGAGAGTTTAGACAACTATCAACTGCACTGCAACAGTGCTCAACTACGTAACAAAGAAATTTAACATGAATTTGGGAAGGTTCTTTGGAATCAAGGAGGATATGCTTATACATAGGATAGCTCCCATTTTCAACAGGAACTACAGTAATACTATATGCAGCCCTTGGAGATAGACAGTTTGAATCAGCTTAAGCAATATGTTCTTTCTGAAAACAAGCTCTCGATTTAACAAATTTTTTATCTTCCCACATACGATTCCAAAAGTATTCTCATTTGGAAAACCTTTAACAAAGGCCTATTTTTGGGGATACGATTTCTATCCACTACTTTTATCTATTCCCACTGCACCATGGCATAACGTAGAGCTATCTATAGATTTCAATAAATATATTACCACTTACTGAAATCACACAGTCTGCCACTGGTTTCTTCAAAGCACTTTCTGAAGTCTCTTTCAGTTTGGCCAGTAACATTCCCGTAATCTGTTCAACTGCAAAAAGTCTCTCTTCATCAAGGTATCTCACCTGAAACAGAGAATTATGATTCTGTAATCAATCATCTGGAAGCAAATTACAAATAACTTGTTCAGATTTTATATTCAGAGCATTATCTTGTTTTCCCGAAACTTCATCTCTGCATGCCTAAGACCTAATCTCAGAGGGAAACCAATTATCACGCACAGTAATTTTTTAAGGTATTTGAACATATTTGAAGGTAAATTTAGTAGGGTAAAGTGAAAAGCTGGTAATGGAAAGTACTTCAGAAAGCAAATACAATTGATGAGAAACCTCAATGGACATCTTGGTTAGAAAGTACAGGACTTATTTAGAGAAAGAGGAATATGTTTAGAGCCTTCTTAGGGAAAATGTAAGTCTATTCATGCAGTAAGTGTCAAAGGTCCAAATCTACCTCTAAAGGTACTCTACCCAAAGCTTTAACTCACCTTTACTCCTACAGAGCCATTAGGCATCTTCTGAAGTTCATAGGGAAGTTTGGCCCTCTCGGCTTGTATGTAAGGATCTTCAAATGCTCTTCCATGCAGTTTTTTGAAACCATGTAATGCATTTTTTACATTTGTGATGATCTGTAGAAAAGATATTTTAATTACCTGTGACATGCAGGCTACAGACGACCATGAAGAAAGAAACTCTTGTTATGTTGGGTTTAATTCACACACTGACCTGTGTAAAGCCCTACGCATTCACTGGAAAGAAATGTGTGTGGAGAGAGAAAGAATCTATTTTTCAATCTATGGCCTCCATGAAAAAAATTCAAGTTTATTTCTCTCTGTAATATTCATTACCTTGCTGTCATCAATTTTCACTGTGCTTTTTATATTAGAGGAACTTTCTGATACAGTACGCAATATTTGAGACTGTCTATTGTTGCAATGGCTGTCAGGAGGAACAAATGAAATTATTACCTACATTAACCTTAAGTGAACTTTCACCAAATGAACACATTTCACTTCCTTTGAAGTTCTCTAATTCAGATCCCAACTGGACGTAAAGTCTCCCCACACCTGTTCTCTCAGTGTTTTAACCCAGTTGCTTTAAGGGCACGCTTTTAAGCAAAGAAAGGTCCAGAAGAAACAAATCTCAATGAATGCTATATTTAAGCTATCAAAAGAAACCACTCCAGGGTAATCTTGTCCAAGATGAACTAGCTCACTAATCTAAACAGCAAACTTCCCAGCTGGGAAGAACACAGACAGGACACCTTCTCGGCAGGGGCTGAGCTCAGATAAAAAGTGATTTGGCTTCTGCATTTACTGCCTGCTTATGGTACATCAGGAGGGCTCTACTACCTTCACATCTGCCAGGCAAATTTCCAAATCTACACAAATCTAAGGGGAAGGAAGTCCTCAACATGCTAACATTGTGCATGGACACAAAAAAGAGCAAAACCTGATCTATTTTGAATTTGTAGATTCATACCCACTATTACAAATCTTTTATATGTTGGGTTTTTTTCCCCCAGAAGGAGGTTTCCCTAGGTTGCAAGTGAATTTACTGAGGATCAGAGAAATTTCACTTCTGTTCAAAGCTCCAAAGTGAGATAGTACATAACTAAAATGTATTAATTTCACACTATAAGCAACAACCAGTATCTCTATGAAACTCTGTTCAACTTCAGTTTCAGCTTTTCTAAAGCATAAGCACATTATCCCTCTCCACGCCCAGAAGAGATTTAATTATGAACTTTATTCTTGCTGTCGTGAGTAAGCAAGAAAATAATATTATTTTACTGGGGAACAAACAAGGTTTTCTGTTTCTTCCCTTTTTTCCCCCCACTATATATGACAAAACAATGCAGAAAAACTGTTTCAATTTTAACACAGGGTTGTTAATATTGTTGAAGCAGTAACTACTACTGTAAAATATACACTTACTGCAGAAAATTCACTTCAAAACATAAAATTATCAACTTTATTAATTACTTTTCTTCCCACAGTTCAATAGGACATAAGTCTAACAAGTCATAATAAAGTTTGTGATCCATTTACCTGGCTCTTTGCTGCATTCCCAATGGCTCGGGTCTTGGATCCCAAAGATATACATGCTCTAAGTCAAAACAAAACAAAAAAATCAGCTTTAAAAGAAAACATCATAAAATATTTCCATGGTACTATAAAACCTCCACAAAAATTCAAGTAGAAGAACACGGATGTGGTGTTTAAGAGCATTACTGCATGAAGCACCAGAAGCTGAAGTGGAATTCTAGTTATTCTTTGTAAGCACTTCAACTGTTGTCATTATAGTTGCATTTAGGGAATTCTGTAAAAGCTTCTACAGATCTCATCATGAAGGAAAGGCATGAATTTTTAGGTCACTTTTATGTCACAGGTAACTGTGAAAAGAAGCCCGTAACACTTAGTTTAAAAACCTGAACTTTACCAGTCAAAGATTTTTTGACTCAACAAACCTTTGAGTCTGACAGGGCCACATTCACACTGCAAGAGCCCTTACCAACAATCCTAAGACAACAACTGGAAAAAACCCAAAACATCTAAGGCCATGGGAGCTGAACAGCCCACAAGCTGTTGAGCACCTCCATAACAGAGGACTATCAAGTACATGCTGCAAACAGACAAAAGGGGAGATATCCAGGAACAGCTCCCAGGGCTTTGGAAGCTCTACTGCAGTCTACAGACCCTTGCTGTTTCTTGTGTCACCACTGAAAAACCTTCTGGCTCAGCAAAGGCTGCCCCAAGTCACAGTCACCATTTGGCCCCCCTCACCATCACCTTTGGAAACGGCTGGGTTTTTTTCTGGAAGTTACTATCACCATACTTTACATCACAGATTTGAAAGAGAACTCTTCCCCAAAAGGGAACGAATCTGGCTAAAACCACTCAGGAGTAAGTAACAGATACAACCCAGATTTCATACAGTTCAAATGTAATTGTAATTGTTTAATGAATGTATAAAGGTCACTACAGCAGATTGCTTCCTGCCTCCTCTCCATCATCACTACGAGGAGGGCACTGTAATTTGAGAGTATCCTCTAGTAACCTCTTCTCTGTGACAACATACTGAACACGCAAAACCTCCAGATTTTACTGCTGCAAACAGACAAGGCATTGCCCTACATTTTCAGATATGTAGTTCAGCTTTCACAAACAGGTTTTACCATTTTTAACACCACAACACTACAGTTCCCAATCATACCTTGTGATAATTAATGAAGGTCAGATAAAAGAGCTCTATATAAAGTAAGCAAATGTTTTACAAACTAATGCTATTGTATCACATCTTTTCAGCGTAGGAATCTGACTCTGCTGACAGACAATTACTGGCACATAACCCATGCAGAGCATGAAGCATCACATCAGAAGCTACCTGACCCACCACAGCTCCTGCCACAGTTTACTTCAATTACTCACTTCCAGACCAGAGGGATGGATGGTTTCTTCCTTCCCTTGGCTGGGAAGCAACAAGGTCAAAAAACGAATGTGCTCTCTTTGGCACCAAAACAGTATCCAAAACAGCCCTCTAGGAAGAGCATACACCCTAAGGATACAAGGATACTGAACTGCTTCCCTTACCACTACCCTCAGCTTGCTTTGAAGAGAGCTGTAGAGCAGTACCCAGACTTCACTAAGGTAGCAACTCTCCTCACCAGAAGGACATTTCAATCCTCTCTCTGCATTGTTTTCAAGAAGATGCTACCTTCATGATCTTAATTACAGCATGTGATCACACTAAACACATGTAGTCTGAAAAAAGTTACTAAAACATTATGAGCTATCAACAGTTGACCGTTTTCCCACAAAACAACAGTGGTGAGGGAGAGCACCTGAAAGGGCCACTAGCCATGAATTTAATGTGCTAGGAGCACTGGAAACACGTACAACAAACTGGCTGGAATTGCCAGTTCAGAAAAAGCCAAGCAACAATTAACTTCCAAAGAGATGCAACGGCCAAAAGCCTTAAAATATACAAAGTTCTACTGAAATAGATGGCTTCATGGCAAAATCTTTTTCCTTTCTTTCTAAAAATATTTGTGCTACAGCTTCCCAGATGATATACATCTTACAAACACTAACAATCCCAAGCATCAGATTACAGGATGTACATTTCAGGCAAATATTAACAAAGGACCACCTGAATGTTTTAACAACAGGGATACTGGAATTATGACTGAAGAATCCTGGGTTAAACTGTGGTAATCCAGATTTTCCTTAAGTCTACAATGCTTTTGTTTGTACGCTGAAAATGATGCTGTTCACAGCAGCACTGCACAGGTATCTGAGCCAGCTCCAAAGCTGGAATCTGGCTGCACTGATGAGCCTTGCCCAGAAAGAGCACAGCCAGGACTGTCCTGTCTTTTGGCCCTATGCCAGGATCTTTACATGGCTTAATAACAGCATACTGCATATGAAAGGGTTACTGGATTGTCCAGGTATTTTTACACAGTGCTACACAGACGCAGGAAACTTTGTATTTCTGTGAGTAAGTCACAAGCATTTGGGACATCTCCAATCCATGTTAACTATTAGCTAACTTAAGTATCTGAATGATGTAAGCACCTGTATAGGAACATTTAAATTAGGAGTTCATTTACTGTGTTGCTATGTGCAATAAGAAGAAAAGTTTTGATGACTGAAGTTAGATATGTTTACATCACTCAAATTCTGTCTGAAGTAAAGGTTTAGCTCCTATGATAAACTTACAAAACAGTAATAAATTTGTTACATTTCTAGTGACCTTTTTTTGGTTTGCCTCAAGACAATAGTCTAAGAAAGGATGTTCCTGAAGTTCTCATGTATTACTGCATTTTGACACAGAGAAAGCCAAGGAAAATGTCACTTTAAGTGAGACACCTATTGCTTTTAAGTGTACATGTACTCCAGATGCTGTAATTGCCAATGTGTATATCCTTCATATTCCCTCTGCAAATATCTTGAAAGTACAGTTAATCAGACATTAACGTGAAAAATATTAAATGCAGAGAAACCTTCCTGCAAAGAACATACTCCAAGAACAACTAAGAATTGGAAGTGTTCTTCATCATAAAGGGGAAGGAAACTGCAGCTGCCTGAGCATTCTTTGGGTAGCAACTTCATGGGATTCCTTGCACTGAATTTGAAAAGTCCCTGAATTTCAGTTCTCATAAAACGTGCACAAGGATAATGACTGCTTGAGAGTTAATGTGAAAAGTATGTTTTTCTAAAGACTAAAAGGAATATTGAACAGTATTCCCATTAAAACAGAGAGTACGCATTTCAGCACTCAATTTCTTTGCGCTTCTAAAAAACAACTTTTTAGAAAGCAAACCAACACCTACATTTCTCCGACATCAAAAGAACACTAAAAACGAAGTTAATACAGCCTCACACAGCAGAAACAGCTTTCTCTGTTGGCTACCAGTTCCTTTAATAAACGGAAGCACCACCCAACGCCCGATTTTCGTGAGTATTACACGAATTCCTGAATCCTCCTTGAAAATTATGCACAGATAGAACTGTGAAAATCCTAGACGTATCCCATAGAAACAGAGGAGCAAAGTCTCCACCTACTCTTGCGTATTCCATCATCACAGACGCTACCCACTGCCCCCCCTTCTCTTCCTCGCCAGACCTCGGTATTCCACGGCCAGCAGATGCGGTGCAAGTAAGAACAGGTTTAAGGAGAGGGAATTCATCGCGCCACTTCCCTGTTTCCCTGGTGAATCAACGTCCTCCCCCTCCCTAGTCTCGCCACCACTCCATCATGTAATTGTTACTGAAAGCGCTTCCAGCTCTGGCAAGCGTTCCAGAGTTGGGGAAACACATGCACTCCACCGATATCTTTGGCTACCCGAAAGCAAAGCGTGACAAGGACGGAAATAAAAGTCCGCTGTGCCTCTGGAGCCGCGCGGCATAGTCACAGCGCGGGATTTCAAGGACACGCAGAGCCAGAAGCCGGGACAGCCAGACACAGACACACGAATGTCTCCCGGGCAACCTCCAGCCCCAGCACACACGCTGCTGCGCCTGTTCCCGGGAAGGGGCACTCTCCCGGCTCCCGGCGGGGCCGCGCTGCGCTCCCGCCGCGGGGGCTGGAGCGCCCGGGGGGACCACGCAGGGGACACGGCCCCGCGGGGCCACATGGGCCTGCCCCCGGCGGGCGGAGCAGCAGCTCCGGGCCCCGGGAACGCCGGTACTCACGGGGTGCAGCGGTCGCTGTACTCGTTGGCGATGGTCTCGATGCCCCCGCTCCGCGCCACGCCGATGTAGCAGTTGAGGAAGCCGAGGTCGATGCCCACCACAGACATGGCTGCGCCCGCTGCGGCTCGACTGGGACT
>VZRE01008060.1:26571-78611 GCA_013396775.1 Cephalopterus ornatus
GGAAGGAGGGAGGGAGCGGTGCCACCGGGAGCGACGCCCCGCGCTCACGTCAGCGCTGCGGCGGGACCGCCCCGGCCGCCCTTAAAGGGAGCGCGGAGCCCCCCCTCCGGGCTAGGGTTGGCTGCGACACGGCCCGAGGTAATGAGATTATGGCCATGCTTAACAATTAGTGCCGGGCGGAGATTGGGGTCATTAATACAGCCGTGCCTGGAGTGGGTCACCACAGACCTGCCATGAGGAGCGGGACAGACCCCCAACTCCTGGAGCAGGTGGTTTGCCTGGAAAACCCTGAGGCCCAAGGTGCAGGGTTAGCCCTGTATCAGAAAGCCAAGTTAGGCATTAAAAATGGAACCAAGACCGCTTCTGTCCGAGGTGGTGATGCCTCCTTGGTGCCAGGGACAGGCAGAGAGTTGGGACCGTCAAGTGCTATATTCCACCTACTGCCAACACATAGGGAAGACTGTCTTTGATTTTTGCCAACATACTCCCAGAAGCACCTCATCTGTCTTAATTTCCTAGAAAAAAAAAACAAAAGACATCTTGAACCCCAAGTGCCTCTACTGCACTTAACCCATGTTTTATGGGTGTCATTTTAGGTATTTGGGGACTAAAAATCTACAAAACAAACCTACTGCCTGAAAAAGCTCTGTTAAGTATTGTTTGGCTTCTAAAAATGACATCTCAGTTTCACCCAGCAATGTGACATCTTTGTGACACAGCATGTGACACTGCACTGCAGTTTTGTTCTACTGGAAAGACTAAAAATAAGCACTAAACCACTAAACTAGTTTAGCATCCCTGTCAAGAGGTTTGATTATCTCTCCATTTGTTACAGTTTCAATTGTCTCTAAATAACCAGAATTTTCCTAAAACCTCCAGGAGCAAGAGGAGCCACTGTTACCTAGTTACTTGTAAGGCAACTACTATATATGCATTAACTATCTCATTTTACTTGCTAGTGTTGGGATCAGAAAGGCAAACCACGACCAGTCCCACCTGCAGTAGCCAGGGAGACACATCCCAGCTCTGCTTTCTGCTCTGCTCTTTCCATCCCTCTTCCAAAACCAGTGATTCAAGGTATTGCAGCACCACCTGAGGATGTCTACTGACTGAACAGAAACCACAGGCGAAGAGATTGTATGAATATACTCCTGTGTGCCTCTGCAACCTCACTAAACCAGGCCCAGCTGAAATTGTGCAAGTGGACCAGAAAGTGCCAATGGACCTTTTATTTGCTTTGCCAAGAGTTATGAGATAAAAACATAAGCAGGGTAAGCCAAACTCTTATTTTGTAAAAGCCATGTTTGTGTGCATCATGATGCCCAGCCTGAGAGTATGAACAAAACTCACTTCAGTTGGATAAACCACAGACTTGTCTGAGCATATCTCTCCTCCTATCATCTACTGCCACTGTAGAAATCTTGGAATTGGGGTTATCCAAGTCTTGCCAATTCTTGGCCCGTGGATTGCATCTGATTTTTTAGCAGCTAAAAAAATATTTGTACAAAGGCAATGAGCTAAGGGTTTCATGTGAAACTTAATGGCCGGGGAGAAATGTTAGGAATGCTGCTAGCTTTAATTTCTTTGAAACCAGGCATTTACATAAAGGCCTCCTAAATGCTTCTTTTGGACCCTAAGTTATCAGTACTCCACAAGGTTTGGTTTACTTTTCCCTGTTGAAAATTACTGCCTCAGAAATAAAAAGAAGTCTCCTCATTGATGTGCGTGCTAAGATTTATCTTCAATACTGAGATAAGAATCCTCAGCCATTTAAAATTCTCTCAAGAAATACTGTGTCCCAAGTGTCTAAGTGCTTGGGGCTCTATATTTTTGGACTATGTTTTGGCTTAAAATGCTGCCAGCCAGATAAGAGCCGCCTTCTTCAGGGAGAAAAGTGAACAGCTGCATTTCTTAATGCCAATTGTAAAACTCGTTTGCTGTGCTGACTTGTGCTTTAGAATACCGTGAAGACACATCAACAGGTGAGAAACAAGTTTTCCTTTTACTGTGGTTCATGTAGAACCTGTCCCAGGCAGAACCATACTTACTCCCAGGTGGAGTCCACACATGGGCTCTGCTGACAGCCCAGGGAAACTGCTGTTACCAGGATATACTCAGGGACAAGCTGTAATTTGAAATTCAAGATGTGTAGCATTCAGTATGAATAAAATGGAAACAGAATTTTAAACAAGAAGTATTTTCTTGGATTCATTGTCTCTCAACAGTAAAGAACACTAAGGAACTTTTTTCCTAGTGTTTTGCTTACTCCAAGGGAGTGATCTTTTGCCTAATAAATATTTATCTGGTGTCATGCTCTGTTAGCTGGTTCCAATGACTAAATTTAGAAAGGCTGTGATCCTTCTTCTGATGCTTCTTTTAAGCTCTACTGGGCCAGTAGAAGGCTTAGGAATTAAATGAGGTCACTCCAGTCCTAAGGGTGCTCTGAATTGTTTCAATGCTATTAAAATTTACACAGTTAATTTCTTTTCCTTCTTTAGTATCACTGAAATATTTTTATACCAAGTAGATTGCAGTTCGTTAGTGATCAATAGAGTCCTCTAAATTATATTATGGGCTGTGTTAGGAACCAACACTGGTTTTTGTTTTCACTAGCAAAGAACATGCATACTTTTTTTGGGAGAGATGAATCCAAATTCCTCTCTTTAAGTCCAATTCTAACTGGAGAGAAGATACATTTTTTAAACTTAATGTTGAAGTTTTAACTTAAATTAACTACATCTGAAATCAAATCCACCTGCAATATTCAGGTAAAGTTCTACATTCTGCATAATGGCAGAAAGGCAATCTTTGCCTTAGGCCATTGTGATATTTATATTGACTATATTTCATATGTGTGTAAGTGCAGTAACACAACTGAAAACCACTTAACATATTTTGTTTTGAATCAACATGAATATATGCAAATAAAAGGCTATTTGGTAATGGTTATTACTGCTTAGCTGACAGAAACAAACTTTGCTGAAATCAGCAACTGTAGTGTGCTCGTTATTTTGCAAAGTTATCCCATCTGGAAAATACAGTTTTAATTTCAAAAATAAAAGGTGCTCCCACTTCAATCAGAATAAGCTGCATGATAAGGAAATTGTTAAAAATTGTACTAATCAGCTTCATTTGTACCCAAAGCTTCAGAACTAAATGAATGAAATGGGGATCCCCCATAAAATATATTTATACATCCACAACATATATAATAATTCTCCCAGTCTCATCTTTTGTGCAAGTAAACCTGTTATCTTATTCCATATGATTATAATTTATGTTTTTAATAATTCTGATAATGTTTCCTATCCTAGTGGTAAGTTAATTACCAGCACCTGGGAGTAAGAACAGCATGAACTGCAGACCTGCGGCTCATGGAGCAGACAAAGCAGAATATGAGGACAGTGAAATCATATTTAGTCTGAAAGGAAGATGTCAGTAGTGCTAAGGGTGTAAGCTTCAAGGTCTCTGTTATTTAGGACAGATTACCAGAGGTATGTAGGCATTACGTAAGAATTTAAGTATCCCTGGGATTTTTTGAAATGACCTAAGCCAACACTTATTTAGAATTTCTTTTGACTTCCTGGAATATTGAGAGAAGAGATTCTAGAAACAAAAGCATACAGACACTTTGGATCTAACAACTCCTTTCTATTATCACATGGCAAAACTTCCTCAGGGATGCAGGGAAAAAGGTCCTGATTTTTCAAGAGCATTTTTGTGGTTTGTTTTACTTCTGAACTACCTAGTAAAATTACCTAATAGTTAGCAACAAGATCCAACATTCTTTGCTAATAATTCACTGTCGTATCCATTATAAGTAACTTCCATGAGAAGTAACTCTCAGCTCATACTGAGCTTTCAATTATTTCTGATTCTGCCTCACACCTAAAGAACAGCTGTGCCACACAGACTTTTTCTAGCTGCATGGGCTAAGCTATAAAGGATATTATTCTATCCACAAACCTGTCTTACTCCAAATACAGCTTCTGAGCAGGAAAAAGAAAACAAATCCTGGTTTTGTACTAAAAGATATCACCAAGCTGTGAACTGAATGTATTTTTACAAAACAAAAATTCTGTAAAATGTATGTCAAATCCAGGAGATAAGAAGTATAATTTTGATCAATTCTGTTGTTAATCCTACTGTAAAATGACTTGGCTCTTCAGTAATAGTCTGCTGAGCACAAATAACTGTAAACAGAAAAGCTGTAACACCCTCATTAGTTTATAATAAATATTTAGACTATCATGATAAAGATTTAAAATGTGTTCATTTTTGTTTGTAAAAGCTACCTTAATGGTGTTACAAACATTCAAAATAGAAGGCCTGGTATTCTGAACCACCAAACCCTTGGTACAGACCAGAAGTCCATCTGTCTTTGCAATTTTAATAATACAGTCACCAGGTTCCTGGAACTGTTGCTCAGCAGCACAGAAATTTATGGATATTGTTATGCATTACAGACACCGTCCTTTCAAGTACAAACTACTTGCACAACTGAAACATTTAAACACAGTAGATCATTATTTTGTCCCCTTATTACTAAAGCTTAACAAAGAAATCAAAATGTGGAGGGATGAACACAGTTTATTCAAACGGAGAGTGATTCCTATTTGCTGAAACACTTCAAGTAAAGTAACTATCATTCCAATGTTGTTCTCATTCAGCAGAATCCAGTACAAATTCTCATGCTCTTTCTCTGGAAAGAAATTTTCTCTGTAATACCATGCTTTCACTTCCAACACACAAATTCTTAATCAAGTGTTACTTGTTTCAACTTTCCCCTATAGTGAAATACCAGCAACAAATTGTGACCAAGATAAAAAAATCCACTTTTTTTATCTGTAGATTTTTCATCTATTTCCAGCTCTTAGAGTTCCCTACACGTGAAAACAGCATATAATAAACCAGCCTTTGAAGGAAGAACTACAAACCGAACACCTTCTTAAACTGAAGGTACCACAGAACTGTTGATTCAGCCCAAGTACAGGGCAGAGAGAGCAACAGGTGAATCAAAGCAGCCAGTTCCTGGGACAGCCTTGCACAGCGCAGACAGCAACTGGAGTTAATTTGTCCCATTGCAGGCAAATCAGGAAAGCCAAAAACCACAGAGATTTCTCTCTCTACTGCAAAGCCTTCCAGACCCTGTTTTCAGGAAATTAATTTTACTTGTTTGAAACGTATCTAGAGACATAAAATACCCAAAATCTTTGTTGAAAATCTTCAGTTGATATTCTTGATATAGAACGAAGATGGTCATTAACTCTTTAAATGGCACCCCATACAGCCATAGGTTAGCAAAAAATAAACTCCTCTAATTTCTGCATCCAAAGTTGGCAAAATTCAGTTAAACTTTTCCCTATAGAATCTAAAATACCACAAACTTTGAGAGCTGTGCTATAGCACTGTTTTCAGAGAATCTTCTTACTCAACTTCATCCTCTTCTTTAAAGATTTTACTTTTCTTATTACTTTTATGCTTACAATTGCATATTGGTACATTTTTAAGTAACAGAATACTATTTTATATTGGTCTACCTCTAAAATGAAGTAAATATAAATACCTGAAACATGTCAGGTAAAACTGAAACTGCCACTTCAGAGATTTCTCTGCCTTTTCCAGTCTCAGCAGCTGCATGAGCTCATGTGAAGTGTGACAGGCACACTCCACACAAGGATGTTACTCCTGCTGCTCTGCCAGAAGCCAGGTTTGCCAAAACCCCTTTCCAAAACTGAAACACAAGAATTGCTGTATACAGTTATGAAAATACAGTATCACAATGCTAGTACACTGATCTTTGTTATAGATACTAAATGAAACTTTAAAACATGAGGAGCAAGATCTAAAACATGGTATTCTCTACAAAATAATCAAGAAACATGGAGTAATTCCTATACTAAGGTATTGCCAAATTTCCACTTGTAAAAGCTAATCCCAGTAGAATAATAGGTGTGTTGACTTCAACTACATCACAGGTACATCTTGTGTGGTAAATGCAGACAATGTGGATGTACTCCAAATCAGTTTTTATTTGCTGGTTCAGTAACAACAACACTGCAGCTGTTGTATCCCATTCCCCAACCTGAACAAAACATATAAGAAAGCACCCAAAGATTCTGAGCTTCAACAATGGATATGCCACTTTGCTAAATACTGTATTTCTAAGGAAATTAATACTGAGTGTTATTCATAGAATGATTCTAAAATTTGAGTCATACACATGTAAGCCATCTGGAAGCACTTCCAGAAGATGGGAGATTTGAGGAACTATAAACAGCGTTATTTACATAATGCATGTTTTACTTTTTCCACTGTAAGGAAAGAGAGAAATAAAACCATCTTAAACTCTTTATATACAACATGATTGTAACTGAAAAAGGACTATTTAAGAATTTGCATGTGATACAAGGAGATTAATCAAACATGAATGACTGACAGAATTTCTCCTGGTCAGCACTACCAGAAAAGCCTGTGGCAAGAAAAGTTTCTGGTGTTACAGTAAAGAACAGTCAACAAGAAAAAGCACAGAATGCTGGATTTTTGTTGTATCAAAACCTAACCAGAGAAATCCTAAAACATATAACCTAAGACACAGACAAATGAAGCAGATTTTCCATCTATTTTCATATTAAATAAATTAGATATGAAGAACTTTTTCTCCATTCTGCTGATATCAATGGATTTTAGGTAATTTGGCAAATGCCAATATGAACATTGCATATTCCAAGACCATGATTTCTTGTAATTGATTACATGGGTGTAGTCCTGTCTTTCAAGAATCCATCTGAATGAAGGGACATGTACATGCACCTCACAAAGTCATTAAAGATCAAAAGCCAGATTTTATTACTTTTTTATTACTTAAAGCTACACAGTAAGCCATGCTGACTCTTCCCCTCGTTAGAAAATAAGCTCATTAGAAAACCGTATCAATATACCACCACTAATTACCAATCCATGCTGAGGGAAAGAATTAAACAGCTCTTGACTAGATGCAGTTTGTTTATTAAACACAAATAATATGCAAAAGATTATTTACCTGTTTTTCTGTATCCACTTTGGACATGAAAATCTGTTTGCATTTGTCCTTAAAAGCAAAGTTTAGAGCATGTGTTTGGAAATACTGTGTAACATTTGCTAAATCACCAACACCAAAAATCCTACTTACAGAGGGAGAAATGGATCTTAAAAATAAGCAAAAACTTTAAAATTTCGAAAGTTTACACCAAATATATTGTACTATATCTCTTCTATTTGGTATGAGCTGTAACAATGGCCAAAACCCTTCCTTTTATGGTCCTTTCTTTTTCAGCCATTTGGTTTTCGCAACCTGGATTTATTCTGACACGCATTCAGTGTATGAATTTGGTGTTAGCACAAGAAAATATCAAACTGCAGGTGAAATATCAGTGAGACTTTCAACTTCCTTCTTCGTACATTTCTAAGTCTAGGGATACCTATGGAAACTGCAGGACAGCAGAGTATTTCACAGGAATGTGCAGAAATTGCTTTCCTACACATTTTGGCTGCCATAGGAGGTGCTCATGCTCCATATGAAAGCAATGCCAAAGGGTTTACAGAGGTATCAGAAATTTGGAAGCACTTTTTAAATTATATTATTCTTCTAAATTAAAGAAAGGGTTCCTCTGGACACAAAGATAAACGCCTAAAGCTGAGGAGGCAGTGCTACTATACGGCTTTGAGTAAAGGAATTGTACCATCCTTGGATGCCCTCAGTTCTGTTTAAAGGAAGGTTTCTTCTGAAGGAGCAAGCCAAGCTAAATAGCTGATGGGTACTGAAGGAGTCCCACCTCCACACACATCTGCATATTCACAGTGTTTCTTCGGCAGTGACTCACTTGTGTGTTTGGTCCAGCTGAGTCAAACCCAGTTTAACCCAGTAACTGGCAGCAGAGTAACCCTGTCTGAGTGAACACAAGGATCTAGACGTTAGCTGCCCTCTTTTTAAAGTATTTAAATATCCTCATTTTAGCATTCAAACCATATAGCCCAGCCTTTAAAAGGCTGAAACGAGACAAACATCAGGAAAATTACCTTTTTCCATACTGATACACACTTCTGTATCTGTAACGTGCACATACATCTGCTAAAAGCAGCGCATCAAGGACTCCTTGCTTTTCTATATGTTCTTCTTCCATCTACTACGAAATCTAATATCCAAACTACACACATTTTAGACTTTTCAGAGGTGCTGTTCCGATGCCATCCATACAATTATATATTTTCATTTTTCAAACAGAGTTACATCTCACATGACATAATTTACAGATGGGGAACAAATCTAACACATTAATGATATAACTCAGTTTTGTATGCCTCAAAGTGAAATACTGTTGCTTATGTGCTAAGAACAATAACTTCTGGAGAAAGCTGATTAAGAAAATCTTAAATCAGATGACTAAACTTCAGGGCTAAGGCTTCTACTGCTTGGAACTAAAGCAACTGTTGAGTGATCAAGACAAGCTGTAAATCACTCCATGAGAGTGGGCTCTGGTAAGGATTTGATTGACTATTTTAGAACTACTCCCGACAGTTGTAACTTCAAGTGAAAACAAGATCTAATGATTTGGTCAAGATGCCTATAGAACTGAATTTACCTTCCTGAACACTTAAACTTTATGATCCTGTTGTTTAAAATGCAACTTTGGTCATGCATTTTATGAAAAGCAAGTAGAAACAGTAGAAAGAAAACAAAGTGCACTGTTGACATGGAACACGATGAAATGTGCAAATTACCAGATCTAAATGTGCAGGCTGGGGGTAAAAAGACCCAAAATCTTACATTTTAAACCAAACTTAATTTTAAAAAAAAGCTTTAGGAGCAGCTGATCTGTAATTTACAAATATTTTAATAATAAGCTAAATTCTATAGAATTCTGATTTTGCAAATATCTTGCCTACTCTTGCCTTACATGGATATAACCTAACAGAGTTTGTAATATCCAGATGCAAATTGTGGAAGACCTAACTAGACAAATTATGTTTAAATAAACAAAAGAGAAAATATGTGAAGTAAAAAAAAAAATACATGAATGCTATACTCTTTTTAACAAATATACATTTTTATTAAGAAATTAGGAATATAAAATAAGCCAAGTCCATGCAGAAGTCTTAAAACCATCTCCCCCGCCCCCCATCTTTCTTTGTGTCTTTAAAATTGCATTTTAACAAATATAAGTATTATTTATAGTTAAAACTCATGAAGTCAAGTAAAACATCAACTACACTATAGTCCTTGAGTGTCCAGGACAGCATAATGGCAAAAATGATTAGCCATTAGTTTTGTGAAGCTAAGTGCCATGAATTATCTAAAAGATTTCTTTCTGTGTTGATCAACACAATGCTACTGAAAACATTCAGTATTTTCAAGGCCCTTAGAGAAGCAAAATTTTAACTAATTGGAAAAAGTTTTTTTTCCTTCACCAATTGCCAGATGTTCAGAGAGTACTTTGAGGATCAGCTTATCATTTTACATTGCATATTGTGCACTGACAGAAGTGACTGTACAAATTATGTGATGCTTTCATGTAATAAAGTTATGATCACGATAAAAAAATTGACAGTATTTAAAAACAGGAACTTTGGTTCTCTGAAATATTTTTAAGTATTCAATTGATAAGATCATTGGAATCACCACAGAAGTTTTACGTATGTCTTACCACAAGATATTTATGTTTTTCTAAAGCATTTCAAAGATACACTGTGGGTGGGTACCAATATTGAGTTAATTTCCCTTTATATGGAATACTTTAAAGAAATAACTCCACCATGAAGGATGGCTGAGTGTCCAGGACGCTCATCTATGTAGCTAAACCAAAAGACAGCTTAAAGGCCAGTTCAACAGCAGCTTCTGTGACTGAGTCATGAAAACAGACATAACACTCCTGAGGTTTTGGATGTAGGATGAGTCTCCTGGGAAAATAAAAAGAAGAAAAAGAAGAAAATCACCAGAGGTGCTAGTTTTTTTCTCCTCAAATAATAAATTCTGGTTGTACTCTGAGGTTTCAGTAAGAAGTTAAAACCAGCTTCTGTGTAAGACAGCTAGCAAATTTCAGTGTCTCTCCTGCATTTAATTTTTAAATCATGTTATTCTCTGCTCAGTTTTCTCATGGCTGTGTATAGAAAAAAATCTTCAGGATTTCAGGATCTATTTGTGTGCTGGTATTGGTGTGTTTGTACCAATCCAGGTTTCTGGGCTACAAGCTGCAATCAAGGTCCTTGGAAGCAAGCCCCAGTATTAAAAAATTTACTAATTCCCACATACTAATCCAATGAGCTCTTCTAGGGAAAGAGCTAAAACAGGAAAGTTGTTAATACCTGTGCATAACCTCATGTAGCATTATAATTATTTTTTAAAGATATCAACAGTAGCATAAATGTTTTTTAAATGTTTAAATTAACAATTTTAATTTTTCCATGCAAACTGCAGTTATGTACATTCCTGCTGGGAAACAACTGCTTTTCTTTTTTCTCTTAAAACATCTTCCCTCCCCTCTGCAAAAGCTGTCAGCTCCATGCTGTTTTCACACTGACATGGTGCTCCCCTCAATTAAAGGTGGAACTTCACACCAGCGCAACTTCCCAGTCCCAAATTAAAGCTACCTCAGTCAGTCTGCTCAAGAATTTTGGTGATGTGCTACAGTTTTGTTTATTCTTAAAGAGTACAATGGCATACTCAAAAGCTGGAGACAAAATTTGTCTTAAACTTACCCCACAACCCAGTAATTCATTGTTGGCGGTGGTTTCTTCTGGTCAGTCCGGTTATCAGGAGACCACTCAAACAAAACGCCATGTTCTCTTACCAGACCTGCGTCCTCAGCTGCCTTACTAAATTCTGAAATTCCACTGCCTGCCTTTTTCTTTTTCTGTAAAACAATTGTTGAAACGTTAGTAGAGAATGAAACATGTTTACATAAACACTAGCAAATATAACTGTGATTTCTTCAAGACTCCCTGATGAATGACATTGCTGTCAAAAAGCCAGGCTTAGAAGATGTAACTAACTTGCTTACATGATTCTTCTCTCCATGGTTTTGTTCCTTTGGCATCAAAAGGCTTTTCCATTGTTACACAACTTGGAGTTAGACACATGCTCCCTTTTTGACTTTTTTTTCCTTCTAGCTGAACACTATTTCTCTATGTAGACATCTGCAATAATACACCTCCTTTAAAAAAGTGTTACAACAGCTACAGGTCTCATCTTTCTTTCTCTGTGTGCCTCCCTAATTAAGAACTGTGATAGTAAAAGTCCATTGAATAAACTTGGTCAGGCAGGAATTTCTTTTTGTAAATAAACAGCTGAAGCACTTTGCTCAGAGCATTTTCTTACTCTTACTCAGTACGAGAGCATAAGATGTATGGAAAATAAAGACATTTTTGTATTTAGTTGAGCTTTTAGAGCCATGTTTTATACAAAGCTTTTGAATAAACCTTAAAAGTTCAGTTAATCTCTGGATCTGCAAATGAAACTCCTATTCCAATCAGTTGCTTCAAAGGTGAAATAAATTTTCTTGGAAAAAAATCTCAAGGAACTTATGTCTGCCATATGCAGAAACAAAAACCACAACTTGCCATTGCCTACAATACTGAAGATGTGGGGGCTGAACATCTAGAAAAGATGGTCAAAACACCACTGTCCTAATTTCTCAAAAATGGTAGAAGAAAAAGTGAAATGCATCTTAGCAGTTCATAAGCGAAACAGGTAATATTTGTCTGAGTGTCTTGAATTTCCTAAAACGTGCTTTGGACTAAATTAATAAAGCATAGTCTAAATTACTCGTAGGTTCATAGAGATTTCACAATTGACAACTCTTCCTGTCTCTTTCCTTAGTACTTAAAATTGTTTCATGTCAGTAAAAATCAACTGTGCAACTAGCAAAGCAGACTTTTAGCAAAATAAAAGTGCGCACTGAACACAAAATGACTGATCTGAATGGAGTATCTCATAAATTGAGAACCTGCCCATAACAGTAATTTCAGGAGATTTAAAAATGACACACATGCAAATACAGCAAAGCATGGAAATAATTAAGTGAAAACAATCTTGAAACACTGAGTTGAGAATGTAAATAGAAAAACAAAAGCAAAGTTTCTGTACCTCTTTCCTTATGGATTGCTGAAAAATGGAACGAATTGAAAGACAGCACCGATAGAAATTCTCGATTAACTGTGGGTGGATGGAGCCACCGAGCTGTGCTACTTCTTTGTGAGTTGGAGTAATAAAGATTCCTTGCATTGTTTCCAAAGAGAGATAGTGGAAGAGAGTATTCTCAGGACCAGATGTCAACCTTAAAAAAATAAATCAGAATTCAGAAATTTCAGTTTATCAACATATACTTTGTTTCTTAAGGCAGAATTGTTTTTCTGGTAACTATAATAGAGTACAAAAATGGATACAGGCATTTTCTCTACACCAAGGAAATCCTGCTGATTTGGACTGTTTGGACTCATTTTAAAAAAACATCTAACAACAAATAAAAAAATCATGGTACTAGTTAGGTACTGCACTTGTGTTCTCAAAATTTGCCCCAACAAAGAAAAATGGAAAGAGAAATAAAAACTTTGTCCTTTGTACACCTACCTAGAGACACCAAGTAGGCATAAGGTATATGTACGTGTGGCTCAGAACTTTTATTTGAACTTTCAAGGTCATATAGATGTGGGACATGTGCATACAACAGTGACGTATTGTTCAGAAACAGTGTTTTATTGTATTATTTTATATTTTTTCTTTAATTAAGCTCTCAATTTAAGAGCTTCACTTCTGATAATCCTTGCATAGTAAAGTTTTGGTTAGAATAAAATTATGCAGGAACTTCTGTGATCTGTGTATATTCAAAAAACGATCCAAGTATGGCCTGAAAAATGAACTGCTTAATAAAAAATAATTTCTTACTTGATAGCATTAAGAAGTTCTGTATCTTTCTCTGAAAGGTTCTTTTTTGGGTTTCCTAAATGACATGGATTTGGCAGGGTGTGTTTTTTTCTAGTGGCCTGAAAAACAAGCAGATAGATAAAATAACAGAGAAAACACAGCTAAAGGAAAAACAGAATCAAACCAAAAAATTACTGACTTAGAAGAAAATAATGTAGCATTTTTTTAAAATGCCCAAACAGTTGCATCAACTTAGATAAATGTATTTTATAGCCTATTTTAGACTAAAATGGGTTAGAAGCAGTTGTACAACTGTACAGCAATTTGCTCCTGGTAACTTATGTTTACATCATTATTTCAGGGATATTCTCCAATTATTTCTGCTGATTCAAATGCAGCTGTGCCCACTTCACCCATGTGAAAACTTTACAAGCAATGATAAAACAAGAAAATGTGTGATAGCTCTGAGGCTGACCCAAAGCTTCCCAAGGCAACAGAATTATTTGCTACTGAATTCAGGGATTCTTAGATTCATTCTTTTACACTGAGAGGACTGCCACCTCCCCTAAGCCCGCCAGAACCTCATCAGTTCTCTCTGCCTTTGTTCTCAGACCTGATCCACTACAGGTTGTGGATTAGTGCTTTCATCTTCTGCAGGACCTTCGTTACTCTGTTGGGGTCCTCCACTGTTTCTTGTAGGGCTCAGCTTCCGTGTTGTTAGGGAAGAGTCCCCAAACAGAGACCTTCTGCTCGCTGGAGTGGTTGCTGGTTTGCAAGTGTTTTGTATCTTGCTTAGGATGGGCGAGGTGGTCAAGCTCTCCAGTTTGTCGCGTGTTGCAGGAAGGAAGCAGTCAGCACAAGCTAAAGGTGGAATGGAAGGAGAATCCAGCCTTTCCTCTATGCTGGCATCTATTCCTTCCAGTTGGAGTATGGTTGCTTTGACCTGATCTACATATATACAGTCTGGTCCTGGATTCCCAATAGCTTTGGATGCACATCCTCCTGCCTCTAGCAGTACACACAGCATGAAGTGTCTCTGTAAATATGAAGGGAGCAACATTAGCCTTTGGTTTAATATACAGTATGTGCTGTGTTGTATCTTATCTGAGATTTGGGTAAAATACAGCACTATATTCAACACTCCTTCCTCAACTCCACAGGAGTTATTTTCTTCTGTTACTGTGTTACTTAAGTTAATAATCCAAACATAAAAGCTATTGTTTAGAAACTCATTAGCTGTTTGCTTTAAAGAAAGAATACATTTAAAAAAACAAAACATGTTTCTGAAAGGAATTGTCTGAAAAGACAAGATTTTTACTGCAGTGAAAAGGCATAAAAATGATGAGAATTTATACTTAAACTTCGCAACATTTGCAGATGTATAAATAATGCTACTCTCTGAGAAATTCTATCCCATAAAACAATTACAGTGTAAGTATTTTGTAAAATTACCACAGAAAATGCATGTAATATATATATCTTAGTGAACAACAGGCAAGACACAACAGCAAAGAAGAGCCCCAGAGAATGGGCATACTGCAGTTGTTAACTTACCAAGCCAACTATCAGTAAGAAGTATCTTGCTTCAGGTTCCCTGTATCCTGTAAAACTTGAACCTTCACATGGCTGGATATGATGCTGTGGAAACACTTCCCGCCAAATCACCAACTGACCGATCCTCTGTTCTGCTGCCAAGGGTAACAGACAATAGTGCCGACAATACAAACCTGTATCAATAAGATCTTCCTTTGGCAAGTGATTACCAATCAAGTAACCCTTAAGTAAACACAGAAAAGGAAGTGTATTCAGTAAGAAATACAACACCACCACATATCACTTCAGAGTACTTTCTATGTAGAGGTATCCCTGCTCCACATGCACTGTCATCTTAAGCTTTCTGCCTGTAGACTGTAACCTTGGTATATTGCTGTACAACAGATAATACTGAACTTCTGCACCACATCTAAAGATTCAAAATACTGAAATATACACAAATAAACCACCAGCATATATGCAAGTTATCAAGGGTGAGCTGGGAAATGCATGGCTTTTAACAGCTTGAAACACCTACAGTGTTAAGTTGCTTGAGTTCTCATTTAATTCTCTCTCCAAAAAAAGTGAGCTTTCACTGGAATTAATAAAATTTCCCAAGAAGATACATAGTACAGCAGCAGTTTTAGCACTAAGGGCTTTACAGATCAGGTACTGTCATGGTAGATACTGTGCAGGTCCATTTGTGGGAACAGTTTAGTCTCGTAAGACCACCTACATAAAGAACAATTGCATTATAAAATCATCAAAGTTTTCTTTAAGCAAAGGCTGTTATCTTCCTCTTTATACTGTTGATTACACCGTCTATATTTACTAAATAAATTTACAAATGAAGCCAAAGTGAAAAAAAGCTGTCAATACAATTTCTCAAGTCTTATATTTAAAGACAGACTAAAGATAGATCGCCTACTGTTAAAAAATGGCAATGAACAAAAAAATTCCTACTAGAATATCCTACAGTCTCACTTGAATTGACTCTTATTGCTTTATTACTCTCTCTCCAATCCTCTGATCACACACCAAAAAATTCCAGTTTCAAAGAAGTATTTTGTTCTTACTGATCATACAGTACGTATCATTTCCTTTCACAATTTTTTTCTGTTACAATGTTTGTGTTCTGGTACTAGAAATACATGGTTAAAGCAGTTGTACATTTATTTCATATTTGTGAGGTTCTCAAAGGGTAACTCCATGACTAAATTAGATTTCTACATGCATTTTGCTAATCTTTAGGTCTTAATCATTAGTATTACCTTGTAGAAGAGACAAGAGCCCAAAATTATATATAATCTTCTCATGTTATAATAATCTTCAGACTGTGGGGAAAAAAAGGAATTTTTAATTCAGAATTTTTGTTTTATTTACCAAATGCAAGTGAACTACTTCTGGTAAACTGTAATCAACATATTACTTAATGTTTTCATATTTGACCACATCTTATTACCAGTACAGCAATTAGTACTGAGCAGTAAAGGGAAATACCAATTTTTTAGCCTCCATTATTGATTTTCATATCATTAAATTTTCTCAAAAAGTTTCAGCTGAAAATAACAAGTTTCCTATTTAATTGTTATTTGCACATTAACAGTTTTTGTTAGGATATGCTCATTCTCACAGTTCTTAACAGCAAAGTACCTGCAGCATAACTATTGACACCAGAGGCCCTCATAGAGTAAAACTTTCAACTCAAAGCATTTTTTTCCAGTACTTGACATTTTACCTAAAATATACCCATTCATTGATCTTTTAATGCTCAGTGCTCTCTGATTAGTAACACTATGTTTAGACGGATATACTGCAGTTTAAATTAAGTAGGTGAAATCAATTTCTGTGCAATAAACTGTAACTTAGAAACACTGCTTTCTCCAAGTATTCATCCAGGTTGTTCAGAACAGTGATTCTTCTGAAGAGAATTTTAAATTAACTGTTCTGAAACATGAGTTTAAGAGAGCTCTTTCATGACAAAGTAAAGCTGAAATTTCAATATGTTTACACCCTGCACAGCAAGAGTTACTTAAGTAAATTACTACAGTCTCCTTTAACAGTATTAAAAATAAGCATAATTTGTAATTATTTTCTGTCAACTGGAAAATTTAAGTTCTCAGTGCTCCACAGGTGTTTTCAGGTTTATTCACAATTGCTTGTGAAGGAGTCAGTTATTTACACAAAGAAGAAATGCAAGAACAATCAGCTGTGTTAAAATTAAAGTGCTTTTGTAGACATCTGTCCTGGGTTACACAAAGATTCTGCCATCTTTTCTCTTTTCTCCAAATATGCCTGCTAATTTAGACTGTGGGGAAGGAATTGAGATAAGGGTGGTACTCTGTTATCTTAGAGGAAGACTGTATCCACCCACCAGTGTGAAATGACTGGATGACTCAAGGGTGTGCACACCTGCCACCTCAGGCTATGAGCTGGGTATTGTTTCTTTGTCCTTGCACAAATGACTCATCTGTGACAACTCCGCTCAGGGAGGGGAGGCATCAGGACAATTCACACACATGGCTTGAAGATATTAATCTCTGCTGATGGCCATAATAGATCCACGTGTGCTTAGAAGGTGTCAAAGGCTCTTGAAATGTCCCATGATCCAGTGTTAATCATACAGTGAAGAACTCCCCCCACCCCAAGGGAGGTACCAGAGGTGTTCCTGTAATAAAAATTGGGGTTTGTTCATTGTATAACCTTATCCTGGAAGCGGCCAGAGAGGTGGTAACAAGGTATTGATAAGTAAATTANCAAACATGCCTACTAATTTAGACTGTGGGGAGGGACTTAAGATAAGGGTGGTACTCTATTATCCTAGGAGTAGAATGTATCCACAAGTGTGAAAAGACTGGAATGATGGCTCAGACAATCCAGATATTGAGGGTGTGCACACCTGCCACCTCAGGCTATGAGCTGGGTATTGTTTCTTTGTCCTTACACAAGTGACTCATCTGTGACAACTCCCCTTGGAGAGACATCAGGACAATTCACACACATGGCTTGAAAATATTCATCTCCGATGGTGGCCATAATGAATCCACCTGCAGCAACAGCATCTTAGATGGTGTCAAAGACTCTTGAAATGTCCCATGATCCAGTGTTAGTCATCCATGGAAGAACTCCCTGCCCCAAGGGAGGTACCAGAGGCATTCCCTGCTACACTGAGCCCAGTGAAAGGCCACACTCCACTCAGCAGGTTGAGGGTCCCGTTCACTCCATGGAACTTCTACCACCACCACCACCACCACTTCAGCGGATCAGGACTACAACCACCACCAGAGTTGCAGCAACGAGGTCTCATTGCTGGACCCAGCAGCTGTCTTGTGGGTCCTTGCAGTTGCCTGAGGGGTCCACAGCCCTGCTCCAACTGCCTGTGCCGGCACTGCAGCCTCACTCCGGCACTGACCCTCCAAACCCTTCCTGCCAGGTTTTACCGGCTGAGGGGAGGCCGGCTGCCATCTTGTTTTGGTCAGGTGGATGGGAGCTTGGCAATTTTTCTGGTTAGCTTATCCCAGTTTTATCAGTTTTGTTTAGCATTCTTCTTGATAAAGAGTTATGTTTTCACTTACATCGGGGTGTGTTTGATCTCTCTCTCTATTGGAGAGAAGCAGGGGTATTGAATCAGAGGAAGGAGACTTCTGTCTGAGGTCTCTGCCCCTCCAAATTGTCTCAAACCGAGACAACATCCCATGGTCTCAAGTTACATTAAATCATGGATTTTCAGTGATTAATCCTATAGGATTATAATACGTTGTAATATTAACCATGGAGAAAAATTCAGGATAAATAGAACGGGTAAACTGATCTGTCTTTAAAGAATAATACAGTATTCCTTTGCTTTGACTCTCACTTGATCAGAAAAAGTGGATGAGTTTGAAATGACTGCTGAATAAGACACCACAGCAGAGATAGTGTGCAATGCAAACAAAAATAAGATGTTTACCAGCTCTGCAAAGTCAGCTGCTTCCAGATCACTCAGTGCTGTGTCAATTTCCATCTGAAATATTTAAACAGTACTTTTTAATAGACATTTCCAACACATTAATTTCCGATAATAGCATAGGTTGCTCTGTCTCGCTTATCTCAGATTAGAAGTAACAAAGTGAGCAGATAAAAATTTGCACGTACTTTTCAATAGTGACATCACATATCAAGAACACTTTGCGCCATCAGATTAAAGAAAAATCCTTAAATGCTGTCTATCCCCCTGTTCTTTGATACTGTACAATTTCCCCCCTTGTGTGCCTGCTGAACACAGTGTTTGGCACAAAGGTGCTTTAATACACGACATCTAGAGACAAATCTCAAATCTGGCACACTATTGCATCCAACTGAGTTATCAGAAAAATCTTTTACATAATGGATTAGGTTTTTTGTCTCTATGGAAATTGCCAAAACTTTCTCACACATTATTCTTCTACTCAAACTCTTTTAGGTGTCCTAATTTCTGTAACTACAAGAGCTGCTGGTTAATGTAAATTTTACTAAGAGTACTCCAGAAACATGGTAGTAGGCACTGAAACCGCTGCCATAAATGTAGTACTTAATGAAAAAAACCTAAACCCCGTAATTACAAACTTCTTGGGCTATATTAACAGGCTGCCTCTAATTGAAACAGCCAGTTTTCAAACAGAGCAATGTCAGTGAGGCTGTTGGCAGTCAGAAATTAACCAGTCTCTCAGCTTTTCCACAGTTAAAATTTAAATGGCTTTCTGCCCAAAGAACTGACATTTTTAGTTTTATATTCCTTAGGATATAAAGATCTTCACCAAAATGTTAACTGGAAATGTCATGTTCTGCAACAACAACATTTTTTCTGGAAAATATGAATGATCTCAGACAACTTTGGAAAGTGATATCTGTATCATAAATATCAACGACGCTGTTGCCTAAATCCCTTTAAAACTTACTATTTTGCAAGAAAGAAACAACCTGGAAGCTGAACTACAGAACAAAGTGCAATAGAGTCTTCCTAGAGAAACTTGAGAGAAGAAAAAAGCATTGGGGAAAAAACCTAATCACTTCTGAAACACTCCATAAATACGCCCTTCTGTAGCTAAAACTTATATAACAGGGTGTTCATACATATTATAAAAGCAGAGGTTGGACTAAAATAATTGCAAACATATTGTCCACAAGCACATATTTAGCAAAAATGTATCTGGACACATACTACAGGGTAAGGTAGAAAGAACTAAATAACTATCAGTCTGCAACTAAAGATAAAGGAGGAGGCAATTCTCCTTTAAAGGAGAAAAGAGAGAAGGCCACAGAAATATGTTTGGAAACTAATAGCATTCACTGATGCACAACTTGCAACATTCATAGCAATTTCTATTACTGAATCATAGCAAACCTGCAATCATTCTGCAAAAAAACCCCTGACAATAGTAAAGTTGAAAGACTTACCCCTTCATCCCTTCCCCTCCAAACACAGTTATAAAAATTATACAGTGAGGTCTTATTAAACATAAAAATCAGAAACCTAGAAAAGTTCTAGGTTTAATATTATGTTCAAATAGAGACCCTATAAATTACAGAATATGCTACTGCAGAAGAAAGGTCTCATTTTGAACATCCAAACTCAGTCCTTTCACAAAGTCATTCTGAGAAGCACTTAAAATTTTCCATGAAGTTCAGCAAGTACGTTCATTTCTTTTATTGTTGCTGATGAAATAAGTTTGGATAATGGAGTTCATGGTCAGCTCAGATTACAATCATTGTCTAATAATTAGAATTAACCTTAAGTATGTTATCTACAAACTCACAAATATTTTGGGTCTATCCATGAAAGGAAACTCTGAGCTTAAAACTTCCAAGCTGTTTTATTTGCATTAAACCATGGCAACTGTTCATTAAAAAACAAACTGTACCATGACAAGACTAACATATTCTAAACCAGAATCATAGATATTAAAGCCATGAAAATGACATTTACAACTGGCAGCTATAATTCTATTTACTGTGATCTACCTTTTCTCTTACTAGTGCTTGATGCACAACTTAGTTTCTAATTAGGAGGTAACCAGACAGAGTGGAATTGTGTAGAAAAGCTGTACCTGTATGTATCACACAAATGACATATTGATTTTGATTCTGCAACTCTTAAATTACAAGCTATGGGCTTCTGGAGCAGTTTTTCCTACCTGGAAAAATACTTCAATGGTCAAAATCAAACATAAAGCTACATACCAGGGGCTGCTTTCCCTACTCTATATCCTAGTTCTTAGAGATGTGCATATATATATTTTAAATAAAGTTTTAAGTCCTTCGTCATCATAATCTCTTCCTAGATAACTCTAAAGCCACTAAATACACTGTGGGAATGACAGTGCAGCTCTGAACTATAATAAAGGATCTGGCAGGAAAATGAATGGTCTTGGATGAGCAAAGGTTAATTACACAATAACAGCAGAAGATTTTTTGGTCTCTCATATACAAGTTTTTCCAGAGATATGTGAAAAGGGCATTACCTTGATCTCCCGAGGCAGTGTCAGCCAGCGCAGGCCTGGGAGATTGTCCAGGAACGAGGCACTGCAGGTCTCATAGTGCTGAGCACTGGGGCTGGCACTGGGCTTGAGCCTCACAGGCTGAAGTGCACGCTGGAAGAACAGGTTGAAAAAATGATCGAGGCGAGAAACATTTTCCACCTGGCAAAAAGCACTGAACAAACATGAACTCTAAGTTAGAATAACATTGAGAAACTTGCAGCTTGTTTATATAACCCTCAGTGCTACATAAGTCTCTGCAGCATGATGCTACATTTGGATGTATTTTTAACATTCATTTTTAACATGAAAAAACCCACTAGGCTAATATTCAGGCAGTACCTACAAATAAAGAACACACTACCGGAGTATGGTATCATAGTAGATGTCTTAGAGCAACTTTATATGATTTAAACATCAGTCTCATCCTTTTGGAAACTGAGATTTATTCTTTTTTTTTCTCTGTGGCATACACACGTTAAGCCTGAATTGATGCAAGCATATGAATAATCTATCTTGGCAATTTTATTTAGGTTACAGTCAAGACTGAAAATTTTCTGGGTGATTTCCAAATGCAGAGAAAGACAGTCACTGCAAATCCAGAGTGTTTACTTTATTAAAAATATAATACTAATTCATATGTATATTTTACAGACAGTGCTTTAACACAAAAGATAACATTTGCAGTGGTGTTGACATCCACAGGGACTCAGATTATGTGAATGATTTAACCTAATCAAGGACAAAACTTTCTGAATTGACAAAGACTGTTTAAAAAGTATCTTACCAGTGTTCACACTGAAAGCAAAAGGCAAGAAGAACGAAATTTATGCAAGGGTAAAGGCAAATGCAGAGAAATTCCATGTAGACATTAAAATTAATGCTACTATTTGTCTTTTTCAGTGAGCACCAATGAGAAATGTGTGACTGAAAAGAAAATACTTTTGAAAGACCTCACCTGTCCAAAGAACCATACATAAATGTCAAGGTCCTGACAACATCTTCAATCATGTTCCTCAGCTGAGAAAGTGGCACACTAAAAAATAAAAATTAAAAATGTACAGCTTTATTATGAATAAGTAGTCCTCCTAGAACACATAAATGTGTAATATTACTGATGTTATTCAGCAGTCTCTACGAAGTACCTGAATTTACCAAATCCTATAATATTACTGTTTTCTAACCTACATGTATTTCTGAGATCTTTGCTTCCCTCAGAGCAAATGAAAAAGAAACTGCAACAATGGATATATAAAAGATGAGAATAAAGTCAATCAAAAAAGAAGAATCACAGGTATAAAGACTAGTTTTAGTAAAAAGAGTATGTTGTAAGTCCTTGCTTTTTTTGTTAGAAGAGAACAATTCGAGGACACAAAATAAAATTTAAAGGAAAACAAAACCTTTGCTCTGAAACTCACTTCTCTTCAGGAAGGCCAATTATGAGCAACTTGTCAGATTCTTTCCAGTAAACAACTTGAACCAGTTTTTCACATAAGAAAAGGGAAGAACTAGAAAAATTAAACCAGAAATATTTCTGTTAACAGTATGAAGTTATAAAAGAGTTAAAAACAATTTCACTGAAGTAATAATCCTAGTCACTGCTACCCACTACAAGGAAATTCCCCCACATCAATGTACCTGCAGGCTGAGCAGTCCAACTTCAGGCATGTTGTTTTAGTTAAAACGTTACTGCCTACACAGGTTGAGTCACTCTGGTTTTGTCTATAACTTGATACATAACCTGTGTTTGCTGTACATGTATGTATAAAGTAATAAAAATAACAATACATTACATTTCAAATACTTTTACCTGATAATCTCGGTACCAGTAACATTTTCCAGTATGTCAGACAGTGTGAGAAATATTCCTCTCACACTTTTCAGTTTTTGGGATGCTTCAGATATGGGATACTGATAAAGAATTTCTTGCTGTGAAGAAAGTTAGCGGTTAGTTAAGCAAAGCAAAACCAACCCCCCTCCAAAAAAATCCCCACAGAAAACAAGATAATTTTTTTTTGTGGTAAACAGTTTTTTCAAACGTGAAAGCTTTTCTCATATACTTTCATATGATAGTGAAACAAGCAGTGAGCTGCATGGGCATACTGGGAAGTTCTAAAATGCATATGAATGTTTCTGACACTTTTAAATTTTCCATTTTATAGAAAAGCACAACTTACTTAGAATCATTATTACACGGAGAAACATAAAATGACAAACAGTATGGCCACTGCATTTTACAGTTTTAAGTACACTGTCACTAGTCTGATTCCAAGAGATAGGAATAAATTCTTTATTGTCAGGGTGGTGAGGCACTGGAACAGGTTGCCCAGAGAAGCTGTGGATGCCCCATCCCTGGAAGTGTTCAAGGACAGGCTGGACAGGCTTTGAGCAACCTGGTCTGGTGGAAGATGTCCCTGCCCACGGCAAGCGGTTGGAACAAGACAATCTTTAAGGTCCCTTCTAACCCAAGCCGTTCTAGCCTTCTATGATTCTAATATTTGTATAGTTCTGTCGGTGTTTAAATTCTGATTTAAATCATCATCAAACATGCAGCTCTTCAAAACCAACAGTAAGAATATGAAAACTCCAGTCTCTCTCTATAACTCTGTTTTACATGTACAGCATAAAATATAACTGAGATATATACTCAACATACACTATTAACATTTATCATGAAACCTCTGACCATCTGTGTCAGTGTATTCTTAAACAGGTCATCTTGACGCTCAGTAAAATAAGTCATCTTGAGGCACAGATAAATATTTGTGACAATTATTTTTCTTTTTCTAACCAGTTTTTTTAAATAATTTTTTTTATTTAAGCACTTTCAAAAATTTTGTATTATTTCAGCAACCATAAAAATACATTAATAGGCAAACATGATTCCTCGTCATTTATTGCTTTCTGCCAAATCATGATGGGCCAAAACTAATGCATGTAATATTAGGCATATCCACTGCAAAAAGTATAGTAAATTATCCTTTTACACAAACAAAAGAAACATAAGCATGATTAACTTCCCTACTTATGTCACTAAGCACATTCAGCCAGTGCCATTAGAAAATTTTCCTCATCAAGACTAAAAGAATGTAAAGTTTCATTACAGAAGGACCTGGAAAACTCTTCATTCTTATCCAGTTTAATTAGCTCTATTTACAAATACTCATTAGTGACAAGGATCTTTTTTTCTGGAATCAATCCCTCAACTGGAGAAACTCTGCTGTTTTCTAATTACAGAAGTGCAAAGAGGTACAAAGAGCCTTTTTTCCACACCTCACTATGAACTGGGGCCTTTACACAAAATTAATTTGTGAATTATCTGTACACTTTCCCAGGGAAAGAAAAGCCAACTGTAACAAAAGGGCAGAGCAGTATCACGTCTGTACACAGTGATTTAGCAAGGTTCAGCACATGCCACCATACCAGGTCAGCTGTCTCAAAAGCAAGCCCAAAGGTCACAGCCCAAACACAGTGGAACTAATAAATGACAAGCAGCTCATTCCTTCAAACGCGTAAACCCTCCCTCAACCCAAATATCCAGACTGGACAAACTCTGAACTAATGGCTTCTAGTAACGCTATCAGGTAGCAGGAATATGAACATTATTCCTTGTAAGACCTGGTATCACCAAAAATCAGGTCAAACACCAAGACATTATAGTTGCACACTGGTACCAATAATGTATAACTGTAATACCTACCTTAAACTAATATCTAAAAAAGACAGGATCAATCTTACTCACTGAAACTGTTGCCATCTGGGACACCCTCCACAGGCATACACACATCCCAAATGATTTCCAATACTACCTTCTTTTATAGCTGAACAGACAGAACTTACAAGTCTTAAAGCTCATTAATTCTATTTTTAGGTGCCAAAAGCTCACAAGTGGAAGAATGAGTTACCAGTTCCAGTTGCCATAGTTTACATGGATGTGATCTGCATACCATGCCTCCTTTGGATACGGGTAAAGCAGTTTACTAAAGATCATTATATTTTTATTGTGCAGTATGGCATAGGTGTACCATAACTTCAGTGCTAATTTAAAGTACTGTATAAACTAAATTTGGGGCAAAACATCTACAGGCTTAATGTTCAGTAAAAAGACAAAAAGACAAATGCCTTGAAGAAGGCAGCATTCTTTTGTAAGGACATGTTATAAAGAGCTTGATTTATACCAGCAAAGCATCCCTCAACATTAGACTACTTGGGGCTGCATAACTGCCAAGACTTCTCAGGAAACAATTATTTCATAGTGTGAAGGGACAACATGTGCATTACAATTCCTCTTTTACCTCTGCTCAATGTTCAGGATTAATTCTTGGTTTCTTGGGAGAGTGTAAAGAAATAATGGGGCAAGAAAGCAGTACTGTATCTACTTTGCAGTGCAGGAACTGCAATTAGGCATTTGCATGTCTATTCCCCTACCAACAGAGGAGCCAGTGATCCTGAAATTATTTTTTTTAATATTTCATAAAGTTTATGGGATCAAGAAAATACCGGTCTTTAAGTCTACAACAACCATCCACAGGTGTTCTATCCACATAACATAGCAGTCTTGGACTACTAAAAACTCAGAAGTGAAGAAATTTGAAATATGCAAGTGAACTTTGATAAAGGCTCTAAAGTTTATTTAATTCACAGCTAAATGAGATATTTTAATTTTTATTATAAGAAAATACTAAAGAAGAAAAACACTGTGTGTGTTTTAATGGAAGCAGTCTCTGTGTGGGAAAAAGCCTGGAACAGCATTGCCTAATTGCTACACTAGTAAAAAAAAAGAAGATAATACTGATAAGAGACACTTGCACAAGCTAATTTCCACTGAAAGTATCTCCTATGAGAATCTCTTACACGAGATTGGGAAGAACAGCAAACCAAAGGTTAAAGTGTAGTATCTTGCTTAACAAGCAATAGAGCACACATTACCTTAAAATTACTATGTTAAGAGCATGATTTATCTTGCAAATCAAGTACTCCGGAGTTAAGAGCTACTGAATTTATGGTTGGCTAGTAAATTTTAATTACATCCACTCATCTGTCCATCCTGTCCTCTGCACAAGACAGGCATCTTTCAGAAAAAAATATAATAGTTAAGCCAATGTCATGCTGTGTACATACAAAAGGGCTAAATTAAAACGGCACAAATTTGTAATTTCTGAGCTGTCATCCACTTAACTCTGCAAACTTCACAACATTTCTTACATTATGATATTATGCAACTTTCTAGGGTTCTCCTCCCCAGCCTTGCCTCTGGAAAATAGAGCTGTAACACTTTTTCTCTATCACACATCACCAACAGAACAATGTAGACTTTTACCACTTGAAAAATAGTCTAAAGGAAGTAAAAATATTTCAGAGAAGGGATAGAGCAATGAGTGAACCTAAGGATAAATTCCAGGGGAGAGAAAGCAAAATGCTTTTTTTTCTGCTTCCCACTCCATCACTGTCCTGCCATCCCAGTCCCTGAGGACTGGCAAAACTTGTGCTTCGTTTGATGCCTCCCCATTACCGATAATATAAGATCACTGGGTCACACAAGGGGAGAAGAGTCTTTTTCCAAATGTCTGTCCCTAAAAGTCTACTTTGTCCATTTGTCATTTTTAGATTAGGCAAGAGGCCAAACTCAGCCCTCCCCCACCACTCTGTGTCCCTGCATTAAGAGGAGTATTTGTAGCTATGGCTACATCATGGACAACATCTACAAAAATTTACAGTGGCTTACATGTACACTGGCAAAATTTTTCTGAACACAGAAAGGAAAGAGATGTGAAAGGAAGCTTTACAGGACAAAGTGAAAGTACTTCAGTAGCTCTAAAACGCTGCCCCAAGCAAGAATCAGCGGCTGATTGCAAACAGCAGACAGGCCAGAGTCCTCTAAGAAAAGCCACATTAGCATTTCAAAACAGCAGCCAGACAGATTATGAATGTGAACTGTCAACATCTCCTGCTGGGGGAAATTCTTTTGGCTTGGCAGATTCCATAGGTCCAAGTTGGAGAGGCATTGAAAACACCCCGTCCAGCATCTGAGAGACAACACTGCACTGGTGAATGTGCCTCGGCTTTGCAGTTATACCTCTGGCCTCTCCTCATGTGCTGACCTGAACTGAGTTTAACTCCAATTAGAGTTTGTCAGCACTGATGCTATTTTTTATGCCTCTGGAATTTCAGGCCTTACTTCTGCCAAAATGGACATTTTGCAGATGACTCACTACTGGAAACATTTAGCAGGATTATTTATTTATTTATTCATTCATTTATTTATTTAACATCAAATGTCACAGCAGTTGCTGTTGTCAGTTGTTAAATTTCACTTCAGATTTATTTAGTCAGCCACATACCTCATCCTTGGATGTTTCAGAGTCCAGTTTTAGAGAGAGGAACATGACAATATGAGGTATGTCCTGAACAGCCTGCTGAAGGTCCGTACTGTCTTCTCCCCACAGGAGCCGAACCAGATTGTTCATACTTGACTGTGCTTGTTTGTTCATTTGCTGAGAAGTTCCTTCAAATACTGAGGTTTCAAATGTAAGTTTAACCTATTAAGATAATTAATTATTGTGAAAACGAGGCTGTACTTACAATTATGTCTCAACATCAGGTGAAAGAGATGCAGTTTGAGCCCTTTTAAGTTTTCTCAGCTTTACAAACATGTAAGCACCCAAAGGTTCCTGCTGTTTCAAGAAAACCAATTATATATCTAGCATTACATAACCATCTATTACAAAGAACAAACCCAGCTATTACATGCTCTGTGAACTATATGAGTAAGCATGTGGTTTGCTGTGTTTTCATGCTTAATTCTTACGGTCTTGAGAAAGGAAAAATATACTTACTGCTCTGAGTTTGTTTGAACACAAAACCTATACTACTCTGACTGTGAAAAACACAATATTTGACTTCTTTCAAAATGTCAGCACTTTCCTAAGTATATATCCTTAAGGCTCTTTCTGGAGCACTTCTTTGCCATTTTGAGTGCACAGGAAAATTGGTTTGAATTTACATTAGACTGAAAAAGTCTGTTAAATTGTAACAGTAGAAATTCTTTCAATCTTTCACTTTCACCATCTTAACTTTTTTTAACTGTAAAATCAGCAAATAATAGTTTTATTGCTGTATTTAACAATTCAACAACTACCAAGAAGCATAAAAATTGTTTACATCCTTTGCTGTGCTGTCTTTAGAAGAAAAACAAAAGATCAAAGCACAGAGCATCCTCTCTTAAATAACAAAAGTTTAAATGATCAAGCTTACTTTGCCAAAGAATTGTTTTCTGTCTTTATTTCCCAAATAAAGTAAAACCCAGGGATTTCAGAAGAAACATATATTTCCTGACTATCAAGCAACACATAATCTATAATTTGCTTTATATTTTTCATACTTTTTATTATCACTGCCTTACAAAAATTATGTTTGCTAGTTGTTCCAGCAGTCATGAAAGAATAATTTTTAAATTTTTTTGTGAATGAATGCTGATATCCTAAGTATGAAAGAAGATGTGAGAAACATTTAGCTCTTTACTGAGCATAAAATTGTCATTTCCAAGGAGAAAAACTTGATTTATTTTCTCAGATGATATCTCCAGTTTTTATCAGTGTTTAAAGTGACTGAAGACATATTTGGACTAAGTAGGCATGCTCTCAGTTCCCCCTTTCATATGTTTTTACTCAAGATTGTTTGTCTGCCTTAAAATAACCCTAACATGCCTATTGACTGGGAAGTTCTGAACATAACACATCACACCCAGTCCTGCTTCTCTGTTAAGTCAGTGACAGCTTAGCCTAAGGATTGATGCAATAAAAAAGGTTTATATTTTCCCAGTTGAAATAAAACTGAGAAGCCCATGCAGAGGTAATTTATATATTTAAATGGAGATCATTCTCATTTTCATAATTGTGTATGTGTATGCACACACTTTAAGGGAGGAGTGCCAGCAAGAACTAAGGATGCTTTAAAACACCCACTGCCTCTCAGACTGGCTTGGAGAGAAGTGCCATCATCAACTCTTACAGCTACAACATTTATGTCACTGGCTGCCGCCTTCCCATTGCACTCCACTTCTCATGACTCTTTTCCTCTCCTATTTTGACTGCAATCAGCTTTTTTCTCTTTTCTCTTCCTGTTCCCTGGAACAGCACTGCCCTCAATCTTGCTCTCCTGCCCTGTGCTACCCCTGTCTTTTCTTACAGTCATTCATCCCTTGCCCTCTCCTCATCATTTCAGTTTTGATTCCTTACACTGCACATTGACAGGGCTTGAGGAGCAGAAACATCCAGCTAAGAAGCAGCTGCTTTTTAAGACCCAGTAACTTGATAGTTCATAGTTGCAGAGGTGTATGTTTTCTTCTCCAGCATTTTGTGACTCAGTTCTCTTTCTCTGTCATGCCATCTGCATATATTTCAGAGCATTTTCCTCATATCCTGTTTAACTTTTTGCAGATTTCCTCGAGGCTGAATAGTTTTTTCTCTTAACTTCTATTACATCTTGTCTGTGGACACTTATACATGACACTTAGGCTACAGTCTCTATGCTAATGATGCACAGATGTAATTCTTGCTGCAGTCTTTTAGTCTCTCAGTTTTTAAGAAACCAAACTCAGTCTGTCTTGTCTTAGAGACACCACCATACGGTCGTCCAGGGAAGAGCTCAAAACAAACTGGGCTGAACAGAACTTTAACTGTCCCTCCTCCTGTAGGCATCCATGCTGCCTCCCACATCACTGTAATAGAAAATGACCAAGCAACTGTATTTCTACATACCCTAAAACCTATTCTTTTTTTTTTGTGGAGGAGAAATGAATCTTCATTTTGAGCAGTGCATAGGACCTGATTAAGTATTAATACTGAAGTTTCCTTTTATAAGTACTGACTATGAAACCTTCCACAGCTTTGATTCCATTTCTCCTAAAGAAAATCAGATCAATGCACAGCAGAAAAACAGAAAAGCAAAAAACATGAAGAATGGGAAAAGCACAGAAAATATTAGTATTCCACTCTATATATCATGCCCACATTCTCAATGCTTAGAACAGTTCTCAAAAAGAATTTAATCAAATGGCAAAAAGGAACTGATGAAGGTGGCAGGAACAAAAAACTGTGAGGGATGTGGATGGGAATTTTCTGCTAAGGAAATATGTGATCAAAGTGGAACATGACAGAGTTCTCTTAAGCCATGCAATGATACGAAAAGTAAGACATGAACAGTTAACTTTTTCTCATAACACAGAAACAAGGGGGTATAAAATGCATTTAATTATATGACAATTTGAAAGCCAATGTTAATGAACATAACACAAATCAGTTACATAAATCACTGTTACAGGATGCTGTGGAGGTCAAAGGTATTTTAAGAACTAGATTAACAAAGGAGAATGTGCACCCTGTAAGTGATCCTAACTATTAACTGCTGGAAGCTGGAAAATAATGATTGGAAGGTCACTCTGTATTTAATTTGTTTCTTAATACTCTTATACATTTGTCAGTGTAGAAAAAGAAGATGTAGCTGTTATACCATTCATCTGCTGCAGAAAGACATGATTTCTGTTCAACTGCAGGAAAGTGTATGGCTTAGAATATGGATTTTATTACAGACAGAGCTGGTGGCATGGCCTGCATTTTAAAGCCTGCCTGCCATTTCCTGTTTTAAGTCTCTGTTTTCCATGTGCTTACCATTTGCACAACTGTAACTCAAAATTTCAGGCTGGAATTTTTTCATTCTGAATGTCTGCCTCAGGCTGAGTATTTTTAGAAAGTTTTGGGTAAAATGGTTCTGCAACTTCTGAATATCACAGTAAGGAAGAGTGTATTCTTTTAGCATATCTTGCCCTTCCTATTCTGTCTTCTGGTGCAAGGAAAGAGCAGCTATTTTGATTACAGAAAGGGAGAAGAAGAAAGACTGATGTAGCATTTGGACTTCTATGGCTCAATAAATATACTCAACCAGCCCTTACATGCCTAGATTTGGTTGCCTAAACTGAGGCAAAGAAAACAAAATTCTGGAAATATAATAATAAGCTATGTTATGTTACATGCTCAAACTGAGAAAATATAGGGAGTTAAGTTTTTTAAATTAATTCTAGCAATTTTTAACATTGAATCCAGAAGAGCAGGGACTTCTCTTACGGAAATAACTTGTATTTAAGTAAAAAGGCTTGAAACTGCTTCTTATTCGATATTTTGCAATGTAAGATGAATGAGAATACATTAACAATTTTGCTTGTATTACAAAATCATAGATACAACAACCCTCTGTTTCTTTAGCAGCCTGAGCACAGTGTTCTACACTGCAAAAAAACTCCAGAACTCTGTATTTAAATCTCCTTTGGTCTGTTCCAGCAATCATTCTACTGGCTTGACTCAAACTGCACAGTAAAAAAGGAATAACTGCACTATAATAAAAGGGTTTGGAAAGCCAGCATGCCAAACTGTTACACATTTCAAATAATTGCTGTCTACTTGACAGATTTACTGACAATTTAAACATTAACATTGCATTAAAAGTAGCTACTCTATAAAGGGCTGCATTGTATTTTACCAACAAGTAATACATATACTCTAATCTAGCAAGGATACAATTACATAAACTATATAATCTCTGCTTTTTTAATCATTCTGTATTTAATAGCAGTTACAGCAACTCCATGTTTGGTCAAAGACAGATAAGACAAGGTTTTTCTCCCATGGAGCTCTGCCAATACCTGACCACAACTCTGGTAGCTTCATACTGTCAAAATATCTTGGAAAGCTTCCTGAACTGACAACGCAGTACTCAGTCTCCCTGCAGTTACAGACAGAGTTCTACAGGCACTTGCACTACATAAGTTGCAAACACAGGCATGTTTAAGAAAATCTAAAATTTCCACTTTTTATCTCTGGACTGTAAAACATTTCTATTATTATCATCACCTCGTATTTCTCCTCAAGAAAAACTACCAAGAGATACGACAATTTTTAAACTGCTCCATCTCATATCTGTAAGTTGCAACTTTTATCTTGTCTTCCTGTCTACCAGGAAGTGGATTTATGCAGAATAACCCAAAATACTAAATTTTATGCTATTAACATCTTAGATATAACAACTCTCTTGATTTAGCTCTGAAATAGCTATGTAATTCTTTATTAGTTGTTTAATTCTTCATTATAGTTCCAAAATTATTATTCTGCTAGAAGAAAAGATATATGCAGTAGGTTTGGAGGGAAGAAACATTATTCATCAGGTCAGGTTTTTGGATTTTTTTTTCTATCAGCTTTTATTACTGGCTTCTATCAATTTTCATCACTCTTAAGTTTTGAAAGATCTTAGAAGTATTTAGTCTAAAAGCTGGTAAAACCTCAAGGCTTCTTACTATTTTAATATTAAAGCAGTATCAATTTCTCCATTTAAATGCTCTTAAAAATTTTTACAGTTTTACTTATTAATTCAGGCTTGTTTTTATTCTCTTGTGGTTTGTAAATTGTGTTTATATTAATGAATATATAATTAGTAAGTATTTCCAGAGCAATTATTACCATTTTAAGAACAGTAATTGACCAAAAAAAGCCACTATTATTTTGTTGACATATTTATATTTAAGTTAGACATCAGTATCTTGCTTCATGTATGCTAGTGCTGCACATCTCCAGCCTTAAGTTCTGGTTCCTCAGGAAAAAAAGGTTAGAAATAATATTGACATTTACAGAGGACATTTGGAATAAATGTTCAACTACTGTACCTGCATAGGACCTGGAATGCAAGACAAAACCCTTTCTATATTTTCAGAATTCACATCAACATCATTTACAGCAACCAAAGCATCTCCTGAAGGTGAAACACACAAAACATGAGAAAGTTAGTTGGTATCACACCACAATACACAGCCAAAGTGTCTTCTTTTAAAAATTAGTATGACATTCAAACAGTCATAAATGTATATTTGTTACATTTAAGAAGATGGTTCCTACATGCAACATTTACTGTGTTTAGAAACATTAGTCTGTCACCTCAATGCTCTGAAGGCCTTACTGCCATGCTTGTATCATTTTACAGAAATTATTAAAACATGGAATGGTTTGGGTTGGAAAGGACCTTAAATACCATCCAATTCCAAATCCCTGTGCCATGAGCAGGGACAACTTCCACTAGACCAGGTTGCTCAAAGCCTGTCCAACCTGTCCTTGAACACTTTCAGGGATGGGGCAGCAACAGCTTCTCTGGGCAACCCGTGCCAGGGCCTCGCCACCTTCACAATAAAGAATTTCTTCCTAATATCTAATTTAAACTCACCACTCTTTCAGTTTGAATCCACTTCCCCTCGTCCTCTCACTACAAGCCCTTGTAAATAGTCTCTATCTTTCTTGTAGGCTCCCTTCTGTGACTAGAAGGTCACAATTAGGTCACCCCAAAGCCTTCTCTCTTCCAGGCTGAGCAAACCCAATTCTCTCAGCCTTTCCTCATAAGAAAGCTGCTCCACTCCTCTGACCATCTTGGTCATCCTCCTATAGAGTAACTGTCCAAGCCTCTTCCTTCTACCCAGGCTTATATCACTCATGTTCCTTTACCAGAAAACACAACAATTTCACCAATCAGGTTAATTTCCCCTCCCCTGCTCTGAAACCACCTCTAATCACTTGCCAAGACTTCTCCAGTGCTACTTCCACTGATAAAAACAACTACTGTTCCCAAAAACACTCCAAAACTCACTCTGCCTGTAGCATCTTACAAGTTCTAGGCCATCACTTATGCCAAAGGTTTCAAGTGTTGGCTGAGCCTAACTCTGGGACAATCTCACCACCCTGAGCTCCCCTCTTTGAAGCAGTCCTGGCAGTTATTGTGCACATTAGTAACTCTTAGCTTAGTTCACGGAACTGGCAGAAAACCATTCACTCTTCCTCATTTCTCCTTCGTCTCTCAAGTCACATCACCATTAAGTCCTTTTCCTTCTTTTCCACTGCTGTGGCTTCTTATTCTGCTCTCTCCATGCTTTTATCCGCCCATTCTTCCCTAATAGCATCTTGCGTTTTCTACATCTGACACTCTTACCGTCACTGGGAATGGGGAGGAAAAACCTCAGGATCCCAAAGAAAAAGTCATTAACTGCAAATGCAAAAGGTTTGAAACATTAAAGGCAGCAATCACAAAAACAAACAGAACCAAATTAGAGCTTACAAACTTAAAATCCACATTCAAGTTTAAGGTACCAACATCAAACTGGGATTTTTCTCTGAAGGAAAATATTCTAAAGAAATATCCCAGTGATAATTAGTTCATAACCTCTGCCTCATCCCCCTCAGAAAGATGCATGTTTAAGTACAAAGTGTGCAAGAAAAATATGAGACCAGTGGAAAAGGAAACCAACCTGTGGAGTTAGAAAACATATAAGTAAAATATAAAGAGATAAAACTATATAGACCTGTCAAAAGGAATAGAAATTGCAAAGTAAATATAGAAGGTTTTTTACCATTCATTTACTTTCAAAAAGAAAATAAAAAAAGGAAGCAGCATTAAAAAAGGATACATATTAAAGATATTTTAGCTGTGGTAGTGGGAGACTAAAAAACCAAAATATTTGATTTCTTAAGCTGGCAATTTAGAACATCAGTCCAGTGCTTAAGGTGAGATTTTAGGCTGAACCTAAGTCAGACAAACTCTCACTAAAAGGACACTCCTTCATGGTTTCTGTAATGTCAACACCCAAAGGTGGAAGCGCTTTTCAGTATAAAAGAAAGACTATATCACAGAGGAAGAAACTAATAAATACTACTAGAGTAACAGAAATATAATGGAATTAAATAGTATATTCATTCTCAAGAAGGTAGTGAAGTAACACAAAATGCAAAAAAGACCAACACAACACTTGGAAGCATCAGAAAAGGTCTTTCCTTAGAAGGTAGGTAAGTGATCCCATAGAGTTCTCCTTACAATCTGTCATGATTAGATGAAGCAACATAAACTCATGACAAGAACTATACGAAGTGACTGCCAGTGGCACTAGGATATAGGATTTGATGCTTCCTTTCCTGAGCCAAATATTCAACATCAGAGTAACAAAATAGGCCTTATTTTCTACTTGATTTTCTTTGGTGTCACTTTCAGTTGTCTCTGCTTTCTGTCCTATCGGGTGAAAAACCTGATTTGTTTCTAGCTTGTGCCTTCTGTCTGCAGGAAGGGAAGTAAAGAAATTAGCTTCTTACTTAACACTGAAAGTGACTTGATTCCAAGGTCATTCTTCTGTGTGAACTAAAAATACTAAGAGCTCCTCTGGAAGAGCAGATTGAAAATCAAGCCTCATTTTGCTTCAGCTGCACAAAGACTCCCTTAAAGTACCTCCACATCCTTTCCAAGATTATTAATACTGTGTTCATCACTCAGGCAGTGTAAAGAGATTAGAAAAAGGATTTGTAGCAAATGTGCATATTAGTATAATTATATTTTAAGCCTTCACTTGGCAACAAAAATGTCATCAACTGCAGAAATAAAAGTACTGAACTGCTTTAAGGTTCAGCATGTATTTCAGTTTTCAAGGGAGAAGACGTGCTCAGCTCAAACTGACACAGTGGTAATAATGACATGTGTACTAAGAAAAGCACAACCTGTGTCTCTGAGGTCTCTCCATTTCCTGAGAATCTATTAAAGGCCACAGAATGTGAAAGTTTGGAAGAATATTGACAGTTATCATTATTTCTATGTTCTACCTTCTTGTTAAGTACCATCAAATACAACGGGAATTCTTCCCAAGTACAAGGCTGATTGCTCCAAATCAGTGCAACACACAGTTAATGAGAGAAAGAACATTCTTCTTAACTAACCAGCACTAAGGAAATACTGAATTCCCCAAAAATGCAAGCAATATTCCTCTTTAATACACCAGACACCAACCAACCACTCACTCTTATTTACATTATTAAAGAAAAATTCATTCCTACTCTTTCTGACAGCAAAGCCAAGAAAAGGTTAAGTTGTATTATACACATAAAAAAGTTATCTCCCCTTGGAATAAGTTAAATTGTTTTTTTTTCTTTCAGTAATAGTAGCTCTCTCACTAACCTCTGTGTTTCTTGATGCTTGGTACAGTGAAGTTTTAGCCTATCGAATCTTCAACACAACAGTAAATCGAAGACAGAAAAGTTGAGAGTTAAACACCATTTAAAAGCAATTCACTAACTCCATGCCAGAGTTCTGGGACTTGAAAATCAGTAATGAAAGGCAGAGCATTCAGGCTACTCTAATATAACAAGAATTATAAACAGAATTACTATGTGCTTTATTAAGAACACTATATTAAAAATCATCACTCACAACTACAAAAGCAAGCATAAACTGCTCTTCTACTCAACTGAAGCCCTGTTTAAACAAAAGTTGTTTTGTGTTCTGTTTGTTTAGTAATTACTATAGACCTTAGGAATTCTGTTGTAAGGAGAACAGTCATTTGATCCACAAAGCCATTCAGAGGAGCTGCACACACTTTGTGAAGCCATATGCACCTCAGCACTTTTGGAACCACATCTCCCAGGCTGGAATACACAAAGACACTTTGAAAGAAGAGCCATCACTACTTACATGTTACATACTCAAAGTGTGTTATTTACTGTATGCCTAATGCACACATGTAAAACTTTCACTGCAGCAATAAATATTTATTCCATTCAATTGGTAAAAAATGTAATCACATACATTGAATGGCTTTCCAGAGGACTCAGCCAAAGCAGTCCTGTAAGGCTACCTTCCTGCTGCCTGAAAATACTATGTCACTATCAAGGAAGAGCAACTTGATATACAGCTGAGAAAATCTATATTCATCAGTATGGACTTTCCAGAATTGGAGCTGGGAGGTGGTCGGGGCAAGCGTTTGCATTTTTTCCTTCTTTTTGCCAAACACAACAGCATTCAAAAAATAGAGACTATGAAGTAACAAAATAAATTACATCGCTAGGGAAAGTAGGAAGCATGTAAAATTATGAACACAGAATATATTTAAAGCAGGACATGACCAAGACCTACCCAGTGTGATAATTGCAGTGAAAGAGTTTATACATGCAAGTTAACTTTGTTAGAGTTTCCCATCTACATTTTATTTGAGAATCATCTCCTCTGCTTTAGCAGTGTGATAAGGGGTGATCAAAATATAAAGCGATGACAAAAGCTTTAGTTCCTTACTAGAGCTAATTTTAGGTAGAATACTATTAAATTAGAATAGGGCCTTGCTTGCTTATGTTAACTTACAGACGGGATATGGTTAACTTTATAATGAGGATTCTAACAGGAACAACAAAACATTGAAGTCTGGATAAGGAACTTTGAGGTTTAAGAAGGGGGACCTTGAAGACTCATAAAGAGGAGCTCCTAGAGATGATTAGCGGTTTTGGGATAATTGGACAATGCCTGCTCAACAGTTCTTAGCAAAGGTGAAAAGTTCAGAGCTGAGGAAGACTTCTTACTTCATCCAAAATCCCCTAAGGGGCATTCCAAGGCGGAGTTATAGGAATGGTGTATGTTAATGATTTCCCCTCCCACTTTTCTGGAATTTGATGACTTGGCTAATGCATATGTAACACAACTAATTCATATGTAACATTAAGTTGCATAAAAGGGGCTGAACAAAGGAAATGGGAGGGCATGAAAGGCTGGATTTATCCCCCATGCGCCCAGCGCTGTAAATAAACATACCTGCTTCAATACTCTGTGAGTTTTGGGGTTTGTTTCTGCAAGTCAAGTGTGAAAAACTTCCAGAAAGTGAGACTGACTTAGGTCTTCAGACATTAAGGATGTTAAAAAAATTGCACAAATGTGTAAAGTTTAATCTAATTTCACTTACTTAATGCTCAACCACTTTAGGTTAAATGAAATAAAAGTTTAAATAGTGCTTGCAATTGTTTAAGTTCATCTAACTCAATGGTCTGCAGAGTCAAGTCGAATTATCCCAGACTAAATATTGGTGAATTACAGACATAGAGAGAAACATTAGAAAAAAAATCTTAGTTCCAGTTTTAGAGACACATTGAGCAACTACAATAGAGGAAATGAATTTTCTTCAGGCAGCTCCAGGATATTTGACCTTGACTTAATGAATTTATTGCTAGAAAAAATGTATGTCCTTCTGAAAGGGAGTAGATTTAGATCAGGTATCAGGAAGAAATTCTTCCCTGTGAGGGTGATGAGGCACTGAAACAAGCTGCCCAGAGAAGTTATGGATGCCCCACCCATGGAAGTGTTCAAGGCCAGGTTGGGTAGAGCTCTGAGAGACTCTGGTGTGGGGCTGGAACTAGAGCACCTGTAAGATCTCTTCCAAACCAAACCATTCAATGATTCTCAGTCCACAAAGAAACTACAAGATACCCTTAAATGTTCTTCACACAGTGTTAAGCAGAACTGAATTCTACTTGAGTGATAGAACAGAGAGAGGTGAGGCAGGAATTCCTTCCGATTTGTTCTGTCCCTCCATCTTCTCATGAGAAGAGACTTCTCCCGTGCAGTCAGCAGCAGCTCAGAACAGTGTGTACTGATCTCAAACACCCAGTTTGAACACAGCTGCTAAAATTATTCCTGCCTCTTTAAAGACAAAGTTTAGAAGAGTCTTTGGAACTGCTGACATCTGTAGAATGTTTACTGCAGAACTGCCTATGTATTTGTCATATGAGGCAAGGCACAGGACTATTACTTGTATTAACTATCCATTCCCTAGTGATAAACCTGCAAGCACCATTTCTAAAAGCAGATCTCCACTGTATTAAGCCAAGGGACAATAATTGGTAAGTGAACACCACTTCCATACTGTGATGGAAAATGAACATTTTTTTCTGAATCAAGTTGTTCTGATGGGAGAGGACAGAGGATACTTTTGTCATGGAATTCTGGTATTTGGTTTCCTCTGTTCTTGGTAGTGACTTGGTGGAAGTATATTCCTTTCCAAAAAAGGCAAACTATGGAATGCATTCCTACTGAAGAAAGCCAGATCAATTACTTGTTTTATATGTTAGCAGGCTGCTTCCACCCAAACCAGTGCTGCTATGCTTCAAGAGAAGATTAAAAGAATATAAATCATATCCCAAACGCCACAATGAGAACACAGCAAAGCTTACACAGGCTCTGTGTTTCCATCTTGCATGCCTACAAAGTCTCTTTCTCTTCTGCTTTGGAGAATCTTCTCAAGAAATACACCATGTCACTATTTTGGTCCTTTCAAGGACATATTTTCCTAACGGGACTCTAAGGATATGGACTTCTCAAGTGAAGCAGCAGCCTGTAGCTTTTGCATACCTGTTCAAAACTGGATTATTAGAGTCCATTTTTGCTATCATCCACAATTAATTGCTGTCCCTGGAGAGTTTTCACATTTTTTTGACAATTGTACCTACTGATAAGCTGAGAAAATTCATGCTGAGATATTCAGTGATGAGAGCAGTAAGACAGTTTCAAAGAGGGTAACAATAGTACGCTCTGCTGGTGACAAGAGTTTTGCTGTACTGTCAGTGTGATTGAAATTACTTTTTCATTTGTACTATAGTAAAGATGATGCTCATCAGCATTTATAAAAAGTTTTCCCTGCTGCGAGTAGGACAGATTTCAACTTGAAGATGGATGGGAAGCAAATCATAACGGCATTTCCTATCATATCCCTTATTTGTCTGGATCTAAAAGCGGGTATTTTGGGGATACACTCAAAGATGAGACTAGAAAGTTTTCCTTAGCAGACCAAGCTTTGCATAGTGTTGAAAATTAACTTAAGCAAAGAAAATGTTTTGCCAAAAGTACAAAAAACATGTAAAAAACATGACATAAAAGCAACTATTTCATCTTAACCAAAATGAAATTGACAGCAAGAGTTTAAAAATCAATGAGGGCTTTTCTGTTTTGAAAATTTAAGATTGATGCTGAACTGCTAAATATTAATTAAAAAAAAGATAAATGAACTGATAAAAAACACATGGATGGAGTGCCATCTTTTTAGAGTTACAAAACAGCAGGGTTTTTATAGCTTGAAAACCCATTGTATTTACTTTCATATGGTCAGTGCCTGCATTCCACTTGGCTAATAAAATACAGCAAAAAGACTTACGACTTCCATATGCAATCTTAAAAACAAAAATTAAAGTGTAGTGTACAAATAATAAACAGATGCTTTAAGTGTTCAAAGCTATAAGGAATATACATTTCAAAATAAATAAAAGAAGCCACCTGAGGAAAGTGATTATTAAGGATGGAAAAGGCAGCTATTTCTACTGAAAATGTTAAAGCAATACCACTTGGTGAGTCAAAATGAGTGCTGCAAACTGGTCACCAGGAAGACCACTGGATGTCATTTTAAAGCATGTATTTTAAAGGAAAAATATGGTTTGTATTTGCTTCACGAAAGACTACAAAAACTGGTCTGCACCACTGGACGCCATTAAAATACTAAAAACCAAAACAAGAACAGGTTAATGTCTGTGCCTACACATGTAAATAAAGATGAACAGTTATAACCAGATCAGCAAGCAGGGACCATGCTGTACTGATCAGATATTCCTCATTTGTGATAGTTCAAGAAGCTGTTCACTTTTGTGCTAATTCTTCAATTTTAGCCTGACCACAAAAATATTCTTTACTGTTTCCACAATTCACAACAGGATTCCTAAAACCTACTTTATCAACAACAACTGAAAGGCAAAGTTCTACTGTATTTTTTCGAACCTTCTGTCCAACTTTAGCTCCTGTGAGGATCTACTGAACTACAGTTGCTTCAAAATTAGGTTTTGGGTGTATACCAGAGCTATCCCATCCTCCAATGTGCACTACAGATGCAGTAAACCAGACAGTTTTTTGACAAGGACAACAATTTTTTTACTGTATATTCTTTATGCAGACAGCACTGAAACCTGAGCATCTAATTTATGCAAAGCATCCCTATTTCTAGACACCACAAAAAAATTCCAGAGTATTCAACTTTGCTATAGATACATAGTTTGAAAGTATTTTTATATGAAAATTATACATTTTATACTGTTGGCACTGAATACAGCTCATTTTCCCTGTTAAGAACTGAATAACTCCAGTATGCTTATAACTATTTTGTTTTCAATGTGCAAAAACAAGGCAAGGGTTGGGGATAGCCTAGGACATACTAAACTGCAAGACTCTTTAGATTAAGGTAAATTTTCTTCTATTTGAAACAAAACAAAAACCTCATAGATTTTGTCCTCACTAGCTCTGGGAATCATTAAGCGCAGTAGATGAAATACTATCTCTGTTTAGGTTCACTTGATCTCCTGGATCTGGTATTTGCCTACATGGTTTTGACTTGCTCTTACGAACATGCTATATACAAATTTGTGTCCCAAAATTAACTTACAGGTTATAAATACACACTCGTGCACTAATTAGATTAAATGCCATTAAGCAGATCAAACTCACTCACTCCTCCCCCTCAGTCCGCATCCCCCACTTCTTGACTAATCAGTTCTTGCTGGAAAAATTTGAAAGTTATCCAATTTTCCCTCTGGAGTATTCTTTAGGATCCCTATCAAAAACACGTGCTGGAAGAATCAGTTAGGCAAAGCACGATTTGCTTTTTTACACACACAACACTGGAATTTCAAAAGAACTCATGCTGACTTTGTGGGATTTGTGTTACTACAGTATTAAGATTTTCATGATCTTCTAACCAACATCACATCTTTGCTCTCTTGCTCTATGAGGGATCAACTTCAAGGGTAATTAAACAACCTTCCGCCCTTTACAGATGTGGCCTGGTTGTCTCACATTTACTGTCTCCAAGGTTGGCGTCCTGTGAGCGCCAAGTCCTTTTAATGGCCTCAGTTAAAGTGGGAGTATTTCTGCTCCCTCATTTCCACTCCCAGCAGTTCATTCCTCTCAATTATTTACGTTTGGGTGCTTGTCAGACCTTCTGTGACCCAAGTTTAATGTACTACACCCGCAAAAAACTACACAGCCAGTTTTTCTTCTGGGTTAGTTTCCTGCCAGGTTATTTAGTTGCATCAGCTCATGGAAGTGTCTGATGAGCCAAACCAACACAAAGGAGAGTGACTAAGCTGGCTCACTGCCTCCCCAAACTGCAGCACCACTATAGATTTGGAGTCTCCTGATCACAATTGCTGAGGAAGCAGCTGTTAGACTTGCTAAACAGAAAAATAACCAAACAAAGCTGTGCAGAAAATTTGTAACATATATCTTACTTGGTCATTTTTCCTAATTTTTCTAATACAAAATCCATTTAAAGCATATACAGTAAAGCTTTTCATCTAAGGGGGATGCTGTGGAAAAGACTGAAAACTAAATACAGTATTTGGCAGACTATAGGCTTTCCACAGTCCCACTTATCTAGAGAGTAAATCCTGCATTAAATTAAATGGGGGATGCTGGTGGTGGTGTATTTCTTGCTCCATGTTCAAGCTGCTCAATCCCTGTACACTAAGGGACAGTCATCTCTTACTGTATTTACACCTTTTAGGTTATGTCACAGGTTCTTAAAACCACTGATATAGTAAAATTGACTAGGGTAACAAAGCATCAGATGCCATGACATTGATTTAAAATTATCCCTCAAGAACTGATGTAACTGCTTATGTCTCAAGAATATTCAAATCAGCTGCCTAAAAAAGCAAAAAAACTCCCAAGTCTTCATTTCAAAGAAAGAGTGCAGAAGTTGACTATTCCTCTGATTACTTACCGATCAAGATTTGACCTGTTTTCACTGCAGAACTACCTGGCACCAAGCCATGTACCACAAGCTTCTCTTCACCAACTCCTCTGATGGCTTTATCCTTCCTGCCTTGTTTCTCCACTCTTTTGCTGCTCCACGAGGACTGATGGACAATTCCTACTAAGGCCTCCAGCAGCTTCTGCTGCTCCTCTTCTCCGGCACTGTACAGTTTTCTGGGATTTACATAAACATACACATCTTTGTACTTTTGCTGAACAGTGACACCCATTTTCTGTGTGGATTGGTGTTTCAATATGGAAGTAGGACCAGTGGAGTGCACATTACAGCTTCCACTGCCTTTCTTACCAGAATGCTTTGGTAAAAGATTTTTCTTTTTTAATATCTTGGTCCATTTCTTCAGTTCATACTTTCTTTCCTTTCGTGATCCCTCTTGAATAATTTCGGCTTCATTTTCACAAAACCTGACATGATTCACTGCTGGCATTTCTGGACAGCTGTTCTGGAGCAGAGTTTCTTCTTCACTTTCACTCAATTCTAAATAAAATAATTCCCCGTTTTTCTGCACACCATCCAACCATTCAGGCTCAAGATCACTGGGAAAGAAAGAAGAATGATCAGTGACAGTTCTAATAAGGAAGACTGCTATGCAAGTGACATCTGATTGTTTTAAGTAGGGAGGGGACAGTGTGCAAGGGATAAAAAAAGGAAAAAACACAGTTGCCTCCTGAACACTGACAGTTCAGCTGCTTAAGTTTGCCATAAGGATTAGTGCTTGTCTTAGAAAAATGATGAAAATGGCAAGGAAAGACATCCCTCCCAGATCTTAAAATAGTTTCTTCAAGCGCCTTACAGAAAAACAGCCAGTGCAAAAAGCAACATTCCCTTTTCTGAAAACAAACAACAAAATACAACCACAAACCACTTATTTCACCTACAAGTTTTAATTAGTAATTACATTCATGGGCATGATGGGACTTTCTCTTAGAAAAAATATGCCATCCTATTTGTTCTCTCACATTATTTTTCCCTTTATAATATAATCATGGTGTGATTTTTGGGGTTGTCCTGTGCAACTCTGAAGCTGAGCTTGATGATTCTTGTAGGTCCCTTCTAATTTAGGATATTCTATGATGCTATAGGAAGACAGATTGTACTGGCAGCCCTTTTGAAAGACAAGATTAACATTCTAAAATCACTTAAATTTAACCAAAAAATCCCCTAACAACCCAAGACAAAATCTAGGTAACACTTTCTAAAAGTCAAGTTCCAAATAGCACATTCAAGCTCACATGCAAAAATACACACTAAAAAGAGGCAGGCAGCACTGCTACAGAAACAGTTCTGGCAGCTGGAGTGGATCACTTTAAGTCACAAGCAACATGCTGCTCCGAAGCAAAGGCAAAGCAGCTCCAGGATGTATTAACAAAAGCACCATCAGCACAGCACAAAAAATTTTTTGTCCTAATTTGGCAACAACAATGTGTCAACCATGTCCAGTTTTGGATAGGACATTTTAAGAAAGATGGAATAATTGGAACATATCCACCACACAGAGACAAACAGTAAGTAATGTATAAACATGTTTTAAAGGGAAAGATACTGAAGGAAATAATATTCTTTTGGCTGAGGAAAAAAAACAACAAACCAACCAGAAAAAGGGTTGCTGAGAAGCAACAGGACAAATGAACCCCAAGGTGAACCACTGAGTGTTACTGCAGGATGAGGATCAATACTGACCGAAGTAGGAGTACTTAGAGTTTTCATTATCTAAAATGCTCTGTGTGAAAGACTTCCAGGAACAGACAAGGACAGTTCATTCATCCCAACTAGATGACAGATGGGTCTCCCTGTTTCATAAAAATCATGTAAGGAAAAACTAGATCGGAGATTTACATCAGAATTAATATCATTCACTGTTTAAAGTTAACATACATTCATACATTTTGTACTAGAACTAATTTCACAGAATAATGAGTTTTGTTTAGAACTAGTATTAAATAATTCAAATAGAGCATTAATTTGAGAACAGCTAAATGAAACACCTTCAAATTATAGCTGAACAGAGAACACTATGCAAAGACATTGTACCATAGCACTTTTAAGGGCTCAAAGAAAAGATCTGATTGGACTAAGAATATAGAAAACATTACTCTCTTCCTGGAGCCCTAGTTACTGAGAGAAGCATATGGATATTGCAGACAGGAAGAAACAACACGTACTTCCTCTGCATTTATTAATTTTCTGTGCCCAAGCTGATAGTTTTAAAAGAAGAGCCGTGACTTGTGAGGATTTGGCTAATCCTGATGGTCATGGATAAGTTAGAGTTTGGAACTTCCATGAAGTCTTACTCAAGATCTTGAGTATCTTACTCAAGGCTGCTAAGGCCAGACAAGATCTGATCCAACATCTTTCAAAAGGTAGTAGGCAAGAAATAACATGCCAGAGTTTTCCCTTGTTTTGTTTTTTAAGTACTTCTGCATTCTGGCATATGTAAGCAACAAAAAAAAGGAAAAAACAAAATCGATTAAGGAAACACTAGAAATTTATGAAGAAATAACATCTGAATTAGTAGAAACTCCTGTGATGTATGACAGCCATTTTACTCCCTCTATAAAAGGGATTGTGCTCTTTGGAAAAGCTCTTTCTTCTTTGGGGTAATGTCAAAATTTCAACTTGGATGTCAGTTCATATACTCACATTCTCCAGCTTTGTTGTGTATTCTTACTACAATGTACATTATGGGCTAAAAAAAAAGGGGGGGCGGGCGTTTGTAGTATTTACATTATAATGTAAAGGAACTATCACTTTCTCAATACAGATCCGTACAGACATCTGAAAAAGCAAAGTCTGAAACAAGAAATCTACACCTAGGATGACACATTTTTCCCCCTACTGCTGTAGTGTCACAATTGATATAAACTAAGCAAGGAAAAAAAAGATCTCATTTCCATCCCTTTTCCCTTATGTCAAAACAAGCGCTTCCGCCTAGGTCTGGAGGCTTCAGTTAAGGGATCTAAAAATCTGAAAGATCTGCATTCCTCTAACAGCAGTTTCACTGATCCCACACAGGTATTTCTCCTTTGGGATAAATGCCTGAAAAACTGTGCCAATTGAAATTGTCCATGTATGGAAGAAAGATATATCAGAAACAAAGGATCTAAGTTCTGTTTCTGAAGCAACAGGCTCTTCTCACTCAAGGAAACTGAAACAGTAAAACCATTATGATCTTGTCTCTGCCCCAGGCAGGGGAGCTGGAATTAGATGATCTTTAAGGTCCTTTCCAAGGCAAACCATTCTGTGATTCTGTGACCTGTGAACCTGTTTTAAAGCAATTAAACAAACAAATCAAGGGTTAACTACTTTTAGGTAACTCAAGTTAAATTCCACCTGTATGAGATTCTGCAGAAGTGAAGATCGTCATCTTTTGTTTTCCAAACCTTTGGCTGTGCCACAACTAAGTAGAGCTTCATGCTGAGGCATCGATTTGGTATAGGCAAAGCTGCCATCCTCTATCTAACTGGCTATGGCTGCCCAGAAGGATTCTGACTTACTGACAGAAAATGTTAAACTCCGTTAAAACAGAACTATTAAAAACACAAACACGCTATTTTCCCACCGGCACATCTGAGTTTGTCACTTATAACACACGTGCGAAGTCCCTCCTTCCCCTCTGGTTCGCAGGCCGTGTCCAGCTGGGATACAGGAATCATCCCAAGGACTGCTCGCAGCTGAACTAACGCTGCTACTCGCCGCGTTACCGTCAGGTCTCGGCAGAAAGACGTCTCAGAAAGCACAGAGCGCTCTGTGCCACTCGAACCACCACAGCGCCGGGGGGCTCCGACCGCTGCGCCGAGGCGGCGCAACCCCACGAACGCCCCCAACCCGGGGCCCGCGACTCGCCCTTCCCGGCCCCGCCCTTACTCGGAGCTCGCAGACGGCGAGGAGCCGCCCTCGCTGCCGGTGACCGCAGGCTCAGCGCCTTCTCCCCTGGGCGGCTCCATCGCCTCAGCAGCTCCGCTCCCGCCGGGCCCCCCGGACGCCATGACACCCCCGCGCCGGGCGGCCACGTGGCGCGCGCCGCGCCCTCCTATTGGCCGCGTCCCCGCGCGCCATGGAGACGGCGGGAAGCGCGAGAGGCCCAGGGCGGGGGCAGCGACCCCCCCCCACCGCGCCTCGGCCCGGGGAAATCGTACCCGCAGTGCGCCGCCTGACACTGGAGCACAACCTCCCCCGTTCGCCTCCTCAAAACAAAAAAACTGCCTTAGCAGCCCCTTGAAAGTTTTTCAGCAGGTCGACATGAAACACAAATAACCAGACTATTTATTTAGCTGCCTGATGTCAAGGTCCCACATCTGTCCCATAAAAGAGATTGGTAGTGAAACGCGGAGTCCTGGGCCGGAGCACTGCTTGTAATCAAACAGTGATCTGGAGGGGGAGACGTGAGGTAAAAAATCACTGTCAAGTCAAATAGGTAGCAGTAGGATACCTCTCTGCTTTATTTTAGACTCTTATATTTGTTTATGGAGTTGTGAGAAACTGAGGTAACTTGTTTTTAGGTTCCTCAGGAGAGCAGTGAGGTTCAGGAGAAACAAGGATGTGACAGATCCAAACAAGCACCTTAAAAAGCCCATGCAATCTACACATGGAAATCATGTGCAGTCAAAGGACAGACAAAAAAACCTTACTCTGTTTTCAGGACATAAATTATTCCCATCCAAAAACAAGACCCATGGCAACCCCATAGGCAACTTGCTGTGTAGCTATGTCAGTAAACCCATCAGGACATGCATGGTGAATAGGGAAAGGATGGAGAATAATTGTTGGAACATTTTTAATATGTTGGATTTAATGTCTGCTCAGTGGGATATTTGCACAGCTTCACCAGCAGGGTTTTATAGTGCTGGAGCACTATGTAGCAGTCACAGAATTCTGGTATGAAATCCCTATGCTTAAAACTGCTTTAGGGAAGCATTTGTTAATAAGTGTGATTCCAAGTGAATTAACAGAAAGAAATGTTTTGTACTCATATCCATGTAATTAGGCTTCAACTGGAGTTGTTAAAGATACCTATATTAAATACTGTGGCCATTCTGAAGTCCCTGTACAAGATCTGATTTTACAGATAAATCACTGTTGCATAGTTTTTAAGACTACAAAACTATCCAAAGGGGGAGACAGAAACATTCCATATCTAAAGGAAAAAAGTTTTGTTCTACTTCAGTTTTATTCGGTTTAGGAGAGGATATTCTAGTTAATTTAAGGGGCTTCCTTCCCCTATCTGAGCAGACAACAACCACATCATACAAAATATATATCCCATGCACGGTAGACAATTCCTTTTAAAAAATTAAAAATCAAATCTTTGGTTGTTTACAATTGTCAGGCTCCAAGTTATGCACCTACTTTCATTCTGTCTATCACTTCCAGAAGAACAGGTGGAAAAATATTTTTAAAGTACCCCACTTCACAGACAATTTACTTTGTGAAAACAAAACAGTCTGCATAATCAGCAGTTCCCAAAGAGCCTAATGAGTTGAGATTTCCTAATTCTGCTTACATTTGCAAGCACTTTTAATACGCTGAGCAGCACATTGAAGTGTTTCTGGAGAGAAGTGATAGTCAGTGCCAGATGGTCCTATGTTAGTTAAGTTTCACTGAGTTCAAGAGCTGGTTAATTGTTTCCAGTTGTTTGCTCTCTAAGTGAGAAATACAGGCTCTCTCAAGGAGGCAGTGGTCTTACACCACTTGCTGTTTTATACGAATAAGCTTATTATGAATGGAAGGATGATGGAAGATTTTGGTCCACTGAGAGGGGTAGTTCGGAGTCACCTAAGTATTTTTCTGAAACAAATGTGGAATTTTTGCTGCTCTGGGAACAATTAAAGACTGCAAGACATATCTCGCACAGCAGGATTTTATTTTAGTGAAGACACAGATTTTCCCATACAATCCCTCTTGAGAGGAAAGCCTCTCATTTCTTGGGCATAAATATTAGGAAAAGACTTGAAATAATTTGTCTTCTGGCAGATACTTTACACTTCTCGCTTTAAGAGAGGTTAGCTTTCTATGCTAAGTTGCTGTTATTAACAAGCAGATGGTAAAACCTTGCCACAGGGCATCACTGGCATCGATCATACTACTCACTCTCACTGGACAACTGGTTAATGAGCACTTAAAAGTGGTAATTAAAAAGCACTCCCTTTTGCCTTAAGGTTGTTCTGATTAGCTGTTCCTGCAAAGAACTAAATCCATGGGTATAAATTTATTCTGGAACAAGAGCTTCTTTTTACCTTTTTCGGCTTAACCTGCTTCAAAAGCTGCTGTGTTTTGAAAATAACAGAAAATAACAGAAATAGACTGAAGTTAAAAGAAGACAGAGTATAGGACACATCAAAGAGATATACTGGTTCTGTCTCACAAAGTAGTAAAATAACTAGAGTGCAATTTATTTTTTGGTACAGTTGCATAGATACTCAAACCACTGCCCAATTTCAACTGCTAGTATTTTTTCATTGTTATATACTGACAGCTGATTTTTTCAACCTGATCATAAAGAAATGAGGCTGGAGTTAGAGTCTTTCCTAGCGCCTAGATGGGAGAGCACAGGGAAATTTAGGATGAGTGTTTATGACTAACTTATTGTGTTTGGTATATGCAGGCCTAATCTCAGCAATGTTCCCAGGACCCACGATTCACCGATGGTATTCCATAATAATTTCACTGATTCACATTCCGCAGGTGTGTTGGGCCTGAATCACAGATGTACTTGTGTTCTTCTCCACACAGGGCTGAAAACTGGGACAGCATTATGCCCCTGGTACCCTGTGCTATGAGTGAATGCTACCTGATACTTAGGAGCACTTACTTTAAGCCTGTGAGGTGCCAGTGTGCTATTCAGGAATTATATGAGATGCCTGATTTTTCAGCTATCTCCCCTTCTTCTTCATGGTCATTCCCCCTGGTGACTGCCAGTGTGGGTGAGGAAGAGCAATGACTGCAGTGCTGTCCCTATAATACCTGAAAAGTGCTCCAAACTGAAAGAATTCTCCAAAGATTGGATCTGGCAGCTCCATGGCTCTTTTGTACAGTTCAGGCACTAGAAACAGACCATAGTAATTCTGCAAGACAAATCTCACTGGATACACCTGGACTATAGTTGAATCTGTCTTTCTTACTGTAAATGTATCAACAGCATTTTTAAGTGTCGCTTTGCTTTCCCCTTCCATACTTCAAATTACAGCTCTTCATTAGTGATAAAGAACTAAGAAGGCCTACGTGACTTGTTATTGTTTCATTTTTTCCTTTCTGCTTGTTTTCACATCCGTTACTATTTCCAGGAAGGCTCTATCAACAACTGGACACAAATGATACATTACAGATATAACTTGATACATTACTAACAGAGAAAACTAAGAGGAAAATAATTTCATCTTCGTTTAACAGTTCTGTTTCTTGATGCTAACACCTGCTTTACTGAAAGAAAAACTAACAAAAAATATGGTATGCTAAAGAGTGACATTATATACTTTTCATCTATCGATCCCTATTTATTTTTTTATTCCTCCAGTGCACAGCATCAACAAAAATATAACAGAAATAATTTCCTCTTTTTTAAAGGTTAATGACAAAAACACAGCTTTCCCCTGCCCTGCCCAAGTCTTTCTTAAAGGACAAAAGGCACATTTCACAAGCATTTCTTACTAAATAAGATTTTTTATTACAAGGCTTCCATAAAACTACGTGAATAAGATTGTGATTGTAGCATTTTCTGTTCACAGCTTCATGATTGCATAGAGACCATCCACAGCAAAGTGGCATGAATTGAATAGTGACACTAGACTGTCATTTTAATTGGGATATTTACATATAAACAGACTAACTGGAGAATGAAGGCTACCTCTGGGACCAAAGGAACAGAAATTTTCTGAGAAAATACCCCAGTGTTCAATAAATAAAATAGACTGTTCTTTCTGACTTCTTAAGCTTTTTGTATCAACTCTGTTGGATAACAGAAAGTATTTTAGAAGAACACAAAACCAACAAGAAGACAGACATGAAGAATCTGGGAAGACTAGTCTAACCCATCTCATTCTTTTGGAAAACAGTCCTATAGAATTAAGAGTTTCCTCTAGCATGAAAAGCAGCTGTAACTTCAAATACGATTTTTTTTCTACTGTTTTTACTTCACTATAATTCTACATGGTTTTTTTAGGATCACCTGCTATGCATAGCAGGCATGTCAAGCATGAAAGAAAGCCATTATTTGCAGTCAGTCAATATGCAAATGTTTCAAGCATGAATAGCCTTATTACACTTAGAGTATATTAATATAAGCAATACCATGGGGCAGCATGTTTTTAATCCAGCTTTGAAATGGAACATTTTCTGTTAAGTCACTGACAAATCCATGCACAGGGTTTGAAAAACCAGAGGGTCCCTGTTAGCAGATGGACACATTTATTGCTCATAAAGCAGCTTCAGACTGCCATGCAGGAGCAGGCTGATTCTGGCATGCCCTCCTTGCTGTACTCTGTGTTTGCATCCCCAGTGTTCATAGGAATGGATTTTAAGTGACGCCTTGAGCTGGAGTTAATAATCAGTTGTTAGTTTCCATAGCAAGAGCTGTTTGGAGCTGGCACTGGGAGTACCCGTGTGCTTTAACTTTTACAACAGGAAAGAAATCAGTGTAGCTGCGACATAGAAAACAGACACTTCACTCAACGACTGGAGATGAGCTTCTCTTGGATACTGTTGAATGGGATGCTGTTTTCTTTGTAAAGTGTAAGCGGCTCTCAGTGCACGAAAAATGGCGTTGCGGGTGGCTTTTCAAAGTCCTGCACGGGCCTATTGAGCTAGATCTTATTGTCAGGATGTTTTGTGGGGGGATACTGTGGAAAATCGCATGTTAGGAATGGTGAAGGCAGGGGGAAAAGCAGCTGCTTCCCATACAACGCTCCTCCTGCACATCCACTAAAGGATTTTTTTTCCATCCCCCTTGGACCTTAGGATACGTTTTTCCATCCCATTAAAGAAGGGTTCAAAATGCTTATGGCATTGATGCAAGAACATCAATCCATATCAGCCCGCTTCCTTACACATGTAAGAGACCCAGGCGTTGCTCCCGTAGCTCCCCTCACCTGCAGATCCTCCGCTTTCGCCCGGAAGGAGAGAGGGTACCCCGAGGGCGCCTCGGCGGCTCGCGGGCAGCTGCCCCTTCCCTCTCCTTCCTTTCCCGTGCCACCGCGGCAGCCCTGGCTCCCGTCGTCCCCTGCCTGCACGCACTGGCGCCCGGGGCGCCAGGACCCAGCTCCTCGCCCTTCCTGACACCACAACAAAAGTGGAGCTTGCCGGGGAGCCGGGTGCTCCTCCGTCCCTCCGCCCGGCGAGTCCTGCCCTGCGGAGGGGCAGAGGCGAATCCCCCAGGGTAAGCGGTCGGAGCGCGCAGGGCTCCGGAGCCTCCAAAGCTCGGGAAGCGAAGGCA